>PVKH010014117.1:0-16606 GCA_004027955.1 Chaetophractus vellerosus
ACCCATGATGACTCACCAAGTGTCTACAACTTACGGGTCCTGACCAGGTCCTGGTTGTATTTTTGAGTAGATTCAGGGTAAATCCCAAATGGACCAAGCTCCGCATGGATCTGCCTGACTTACATTTAAACAGCAGCACATACTGCTATCCCCAAGGTCTGCTCCCTGAACTCTAGAATGATTTTGCCAACATAAAACTTTGTCATATAAAGAAATATGCAGACAAAAGGACATGTTCCATTGTAACATATTGATGCTTGGCAAGCGAGATAAACAATAACTGAGTGCAGTGCCTGGTGATATCAGTTTGTCAGAGGAATTGGTACTTACAAACACATTTTGGTTTATGTTAGTGTGTTTCACCCTGTGAGTTGAAATCTGACATACATTTCAACAGTTATATGTTATTTTATTAATTTTTTATATTTGTTTCCATTACAAGTATGAGTATGTGTGCTTGTATGAGTTATGATATAAAATATATTTCTTACTGTGAGTAATGGTAACATGTTTGAAGAAAACTGGTATGTAGGGAAAAAGAACATGGATTTAGAAAATCTGGAGCCAGTCCACTGCCAACTGTTAATATATATATACCTTTTATGCATTGCTTAAATATTTGGAATCTCCCTTACCATCATTGCTATGTTGTGAAGATTAATTAGTCCAATATATGTGTAAACATTTTTAAGTGCAATACTTAATGTACATTATTTTCATGAAATACAGTGCTTTGTTTGATTGTGAGTGTGTATCTGTTAATTTTTCTTCAGGTTGTATACAGATCTTAACAGTGTCTATAACTTCCCATAAGAAGTCTCATAAGGATTACATTTTCTTCCCTTTTATTTAGTTAAATTACATTACATGGCTTGCATTTGTTGTTAATGATTTCAAGATTTTTAGGTCACTATACACATACTTTCATTAGTGGAAATGCCCACAATGCAAACTGTACTCCCAGATCATTTTTTCAAAGACATGCTTTGATGTTTTAAATTATAATGATACTATTTTAATATTGAAATGTTTCAATTTATTCACTTTTTTTGGCAATATTACATAAATAGGTCACACATACAACAAGATTAAGTCAATCAATCTAAACAGATCAACCCTCCCTTCCCCCATAACACCTACCTCAAGTCGGGGATGCTATTCAATAGTGGCATCCCCCCTTGGATTTTTCTTCCATCAGAATTCAATTTCAGTGGAGATAAGGATTGAATATGCTCTTGTTTTCAGTGGCTTTTGTCATGATATAAATCCTCAATTCTTATTAACTGGATTTGAAGGATCATAAGTATTTTTAGAAGTGGAAACCTATTTTCCTCTAAAATAATACTTAAGACAGGGTTGTCACTCTTTATAAAGAGCTGAGGGACTTTGTCCTCCATTTAGATAATTGACCTCAGTGAAAATTTCTTGGCAAGAGACACTATAGAAGCTCTCCACTGGGTATTCTACTTCCAACTTTCTTCTTGCCTCAGAAAAATGAAATTATGGATTTGGGCATTTTCTACACCCTGTTGAACGATAGATTCAAGAATAAAGAGGCTTAGGAAAGAATCTCCTTCAAAAATTTAATAGAAAATTTCTTTGGATCACCAGGGAAAGTTTAAGACAAACATTTTTGGTGTCAAGATCCAATTTTCTTTTATTTATATTTTTCTCTTGACATTATTTTTTGAGATACCTGCTATAATAAAGAAGGAGCAATCTTAGTTCTATGTAGAGATAGAAGAAGCAACCACGTTTCAATATGATATTTAAGGCTTTTGTCTTTGAATAATTCTTCCCCAATAGCCTAGCACAGTGTAGACATTTTACTTGACCTAACATTGAAGTTCCACATTTGGTTTAAACAACAAAAACATTGTTGAGATGAAACTAATATGTATTCATGCTCATTCATTCATCCATTCAATCAGTCAATATTTTTTGAGCACCTACAGTGTTAAGGGACAGTCCAAACACAACCTGCTGCTTTTCCCTCCACCCATAAATAAATCCTGTGCTCACAATTGCCCTAGCCTGGCTCCTAGGAAGGGATGATAAATATGATCTGCCTTCCTTCTCAGGTGTGCCGTGAGGTCACAAACACTCCCTATCTACCAGTGGCCTGGGCCTCTCAGTTCTGTTCAACCCTCTGGACAGACCTGATCATCCTGCCTGGAGTGATTTTGAGGCTATGCCTGACTCACCATTGCCTCAGACTAATTGCCTGGTTTTTGACACATCCTTTCAAAGTAAGACACATGTGGACTTGTTTATCCCTCAGGTCCTGAAAACTCACTGAGTGGCAATGAGAAGGCTGCTTCTATTTAAAGACTGTGTGTGACCTTTCAGGCTTGAGCATGGATGATTCAAAGGTTTTACCTGACAGGCCTCTGGGAAGAGCTGCCTTCCCCACTCAGATGTGTGCACAGCAGCACACTGCTTCCTCTGAAGGGTGTTGCCTGCAAGGACAAAAGCACCCCTAGACAGTCATGCTCTCTGACATACCTGTGTTTCCAGACCCAGGGCTTGAACCACCTGTGCAGAGAACTCTTTATAGAGGCAGGAGGAAGAGACCTTGAATCCTATAAGGTGTCCTCCTCAAGTGTTAACTAAAGATTGAAAAAAAGTCCACAAAAGTAACATCTATCAGAGCTGCACATAGGCATGCAGCTCACTATCTGAAACAGTGAAACACCAAAATTTTAGAGGCTTTGTTTCTTTGTCTTTTGGAGTCCTAGAAAGTCAGGGGTGGACTATAGTAGGGGATACTCTGAGTGCAGCTTTATTCCCTGTGACCCCCAATTTAACCCTGTGCTCTGGTCTATGTCAGTGTGGCACCTAAGATGAGATAAAAAATGTGAGTGACTCCTTCTCAGGAGTGCCTTGAAGTCAAGTTCATCCTTTTAGAGATGGTGGCCTGCCTGCACATTCCTTTCCCTTTGTCCTGAGCACTTGTGAAGCCAGAAATCAATAACAGAAAGAAAACTGGAAAACTCACAAATATGTAGAAATTAAAAAACATACTCTTAAACAACCCATTGGTTCAAAGAAGGAATCACTCTGAAAATTAGAGAATACTTTGAGACAAATGAAAATGAAAACACAACATACCAACACTTATGGGATTCAGCAAAATCAGTGCTCAGAAGGAAATGTATAGCTGTAAATGGTTACATTAAAGAGAAAGATCTCAAATAAAAACGTAAATTTACATCTTAAAGAATTAGAAAAAAAGGGCAAACTACATCCACTGACAGTAGATTGGCTGGAAATACACCTAATGCCTACCTCTATGGGAAATAGCTGTGTTAGTGTTTTCATAGGTATATTTTCTTGATAGAAACTCAGACAGTAGCCAAGAAAATATTAAACTCCCATTTTGGGGAGTTCTGCTACTATTGCACATAAAATAGCAAAAATCTGTAGAATATCTAAGCAGTGCCTAATAAAAGAAGAAGGTCAAGATGCCAAGCCCTCAATCTTAATGTTTGTATGTATGAACCTTATTCCTATAAAAATGAAACTTAGCCTAATTATAATTAATGCCTAGGAGTTATCTCCTGAAAACCTCCTTGTGACTCAAATGTGGCTTCTCTCTAAGCCAAACTCAACAAATAACCTTAGAAACTTTCCCTGGATGTGGGACACAACTCCCAGGGATGGAGCCTCCTTGGTATCAAGGGATGATTACCAAGCACTAACCAGGCATGTATTTGGTAAAAGACCTTGATCAAAGGGTGAAACATTAAATACAAATGAGTTTTTATGGCTAAAACTTTAAAAGCGAGTTGGGAAGTCATTCTGAAGGATACACACTTATGCAGGTCTCAGTCAGATCCCACTAACTGCACAGTAAACAAACCCTCAAACAAAAGTGCTCCTGAGGGCTCTTGTGATGCTCAAACACAATAGGCAAGGCACACAGCCTCAGGAAATCAACACTCCTTCTGTTGGCCCTATTTTGGAATATATGATAATGTATTTTCCCAATATAACAGAATTAGAATCATTTATAAATTCTCTACTCATGATTCACATACCCCTTTTATTTGATCTAGTAATTATCACTACACTTATTAAATATATGTCCCGGAGACTTAAATATTCTGGCTGTACATATGCCAGTTAAGTGCTGAGTCTCAGCAGAGTTGCAGCCAGTAACTACTTTCTACTTCATTGTACTCACCCAGGACAACTAACAAAATGATGGTAATGGACATGTCCCATCCCCAAAAACTAAGAGTATCTACACCTGTAAGCTCAGTTCCGTCCACCTCACCCATAATATCTAAGCCCCATCTCAATCCAAAGCAGAGTGGACATCATCTCAAATTCCTCAAGACTGAGGAATGAACAAACATAAGGGGGAGTGTAACCATGGACCAAATTAGATTTATTGTTATTGCAGTTATTATCTTGTGTTAATGGAAGAACTTGTAATACTCATGTAAGGATAGTGGCTGCCAGAGGTTCAGAAGGGAGAGGAAAGGATGTACAGGTGGAACATAGGGCATTTTTAGGGCAGTGAAATTGTTCTGTATGATCCTGAAATGATGGACACATGACAGTATACACTTTTCAAAAGCCAATAAAACTGTACAACACAAAGTGTACGCCATAAGGTAAACTACAGACTTTCGTTAGGAACAATGCTTCAACATTGGTTCATCAATTGCAACCACAGTCATAATAGAGGAAACTATGTGAATCCCTTCTACTTTTACCTGACCTCACTGATATGAAATAAACAAATTGAGCAGACTCAGAGAGCTATTGCTTGGAAGATAAGTTTACAAGAAATAGAAAGGGAGAAGAAGTTTGTGAGCCATCACCCATATGGACGTAATCTATTGTAAGGTGAAAGCGTGTAGTTGGGCCTTGAAGGGATATGACAGGAGGGTAGTGATACTATTGGGTTGGGTGTTGCAGTTTTGACTGGTGGTTAGAGTAGGAAGGGTGGGTTGGACAGTCCATGGAACTGGGGGCAGAGTTGGGGAAGGGACCAGGTAAACACTGGGGATTGGCGGGTATGTGGTTGAAATTACAATATTGGGAATGCTCACATGGCAATATAACAAGGAATGGTTACTGGTTTAGGGTGTTGGATGGGAGGGCATTTGGGACAAGGCCTACTGGGGCACGCTTCTAGGGAGTGAGTGAGTGATCACTTTGTCATAATGTATTGTATCAGTGGGTGGAGACCCACATAATGAGAGGGAAGGAACTAGGCTCCCATCCTGGGAAGGGTTGATATGTTCTCAAACTGAGGGGTGGAAGTATCTCGAGGGCATTTCTAATAGGGGAGGACAAACCAGTGTGTCAAGCCTTCAGTGTTGTTGCAAGTAACTATGAATCTTGTCATTCAAGGAATGAGGGCGGGTGATCATCATGGGCCCCAATGGAGGGGGTGGGAGGAATAGAATAGATGGAACTGGGGAATTTAGTGGTCAATGGAAGTGTTCTACTTAAACTTGCAATGATGGAGATAGGCCATGTTAAATATCATCAAAATTTATAAAAGTGTACAGTCTAAAATGTAAACAATAATGTAAACCATTACCCATGGTTAGTAGCTATGTTTCACTATTTGCATATCAGTTGTAAGAAATGTACCATCCACCTATAACAAGTATTAATACTGGAAGAGGGAAAAAGGGAAGATGTTGGGTACATGGGAGTCCCCTGTATTCTGTATGTGCTCTTTACTGTGACCTAAAACTTCTTTGAAAACAAAATGAAAAAAAGTAAGACACGGGAATAAATGGAAAAAAAATGTAACTGTACTACAGTGATGAAAGGCAAAATGCCAAAAAAATTTTAAAAATATTTTTCATTATTTTTTTAAATCCCAACTTTTAAATTTTAATTTTAGTTTTCTTTAATTTTTATGTATTTGATTTCTTATATTTAAGCCTACCATTATTTCATTTTCCTATTAATTATATTTGGCTATTTTATTGCTTTCGTTTTTTAAAAAGCTTTAGATCATAGAAGGGATACAACTGTGGCAGGGGAAGATAATTGGTATGGGGTTTAAGTGATGGGGTATACATGAGAGGAAATTCACCTGGGAAAATATATAAGGTATATAAATGTGTCCAAATGTTCATGGAGCATGGTCCCAGTGGGTGGAGATTCACACAATAACTGAGAGAATATTGAATTCCCATCTTGGAGATCTCTGTTACATTCTCTAATGTAGCAGCAACTGTCCCCCAAGTGCAGGGGCAATGACTGGCAAAGGGGGATGGTCCATTGATGGGCCCTTGATATTGATGACTATGCTTGTGAACCTTTGCTTTTGAAATTGAAACTTAGCCTACTGTCATGGTATGCCTAAGAGTTGCCTCCTGAGAGCCTCCTTGTTGCTCAAATGTGGCTTCTCTTTAAGCCAAATTCCATATATAAATGCATTACCTGTCCTCCAGTGTGGGACATGGCTCCTGGGGATGAGTCTCGCTGGCACCATGGGATTACTACCAAGTAACACCTAGCAATGCAACTGGAAAAAGACCTCAAATAAAAAGGGGAAAAGGTAAAGACAAATGAGTTTATATGGGTAAGAGCCTTCAAAGCAAGTCGGGAAGTCATCCCCAAAATAATGCTAATACACATTTCAGCAGGATCCTCAAATAGTGGGCCTCCTGAGGGCTCTGGAGACACCCAAGTCCTACAGCCAGGCCAGATAGCTCAGGAGTTTGGTGCCTTGCCAGTGGGTCCTACTTTGGAGTTTGAACTCCTGAGAGTGACAGAGTTGGACACAGTTATGGCTTCCCTACCTGTGGCTCATCTGTCTTTTCTATTTGAACCTATACTTAGTGCTGGAGTTGGTAGGTGTACATCAAAGAGTCTTGAATCTTTAGGCTGTCTGTTTGCTAGCTAGGCCCAAAGCCTCAGTGGAGTTGCAATGCGTACTCTCCAGTTCATTGGACTCACTCAGGACAACTAACGAGGTGAGGATTGACTACCACCATATCACGGAATTGAGAAAGCCTAAAATTGCAAGCAAGAGAGTCCTATCCATTGCCTGTATGGGTTTGAAGCCCCTCTCAATTTGAGGTGGAGTGGATATCATCATCCCAGAATCCTCACATTTGGGGAAAGAAATATGGACTAGAGTGTACTTACTGTTATTCTACAATAGATGTTTTGTGATTCTAGTAATGGAATAAATCTCAAAATTAATGTGGAGGCAGTGTTAAATTTGTGTAATCGTAGTATCTTTTAAAAATTAAATACATATATATATTTTTAATTAAGTTATATTTAAAAACTGTAAAAGAAAAAAAAAAAGAGGTACAGGGAATTGAACCTGGGACCTCATTCATGGGAAGAAGTCACTCAACCACTCAGCTACACCTATTCCTGTCCCATATACTTTTTTTTCCTTCATATTTTTTTAATTTTATGCAGAAATGAAAGCACCAATCCTCAGATTCATATGGAATTGCAAGGGACTCTGAATAGTCAAAATAATATTGTTCAGGATTGTGGGAACATGGCCAATGGGTTAGACATATATTTCTTAGGGGGGCTGGCTGAAGCCCAGTGGATAGGATGCCAGTTCACCACATGGTAGGCCCCGGGTTCGGTTCCCAGGGACCTCTCCAAAAAGCAGGCAGACTGCCTTGAGAAGGGCAAGCCACTGTAGGTGGGGCAGAGCCACTGTGGGCAGGGCAAAAAAAGCCACCACGGGCAGGGCAAAGCCACCACAGGCAGAGCAAGTCATCCGCGAATGGAGCAGATCCGCCTGTGAACGGAAGCGAAGCCGCCTGTGAACAGAAGCAGACCCACCCATGAATGGAGCAGAGCTGCCTGCACGGTGACCTGGCTCAGTGTGTCACCACAATGGGGGGAGACAGAGCAGACACAGAAGAACACAGAGAAATGAACACAGCAAGAGCAAGCAAAAAAGATATGTAACAAACAAACAAACAAAAATGTTTATAATTCTTAGCTCTCATTAAAAAACAAACAAAAAGCCAGAAGCTGCCTTGGGGACCTGCTTTGGGGCACAGCAAACCAGGACACTGCTTACCAACTCCCAGAATAGTGAGTGTCAGAGACACGAAGAAGTCAAAACAAATAATCATTAGTTATTAAACCTCCAAGCTGCTGGGAAGGGCTCCCCTGCCCCATCCCCAAAATATTAAGTGAGGGTAAAACTCCTGGTGAATTGTATCTAACTGACAGTAGACAGATGTCTACCTCCATGTGAAGGTGCTCTGAGTAATCTAAGAATGTCCTTGATAGATAAGGAAGCCAGAAATAATTGGAGATTGCCTACCTTGGTCACTGGGAGGGGCACACAACTTTTTTTTTCATGTTTTTAAAAATATTTTTCATTTTTAGTTTCTGAATTTTAATTTTATTTTATTTTTAGTTTTTAAAAAATTTATGCATTTTATCTCATATTTAATCTTATTGTTATTATTTCATTTTACTATTAATTGTATTTGGCTATTGTAATGGCTTTATCTTTGAAGATGCTTTGGATCACAGAAGGGTACAACTGGGATGGGGGAGGATTGGTGTGGGGTGTCAGAGAGGTGGGTTGCATGGGGGGAAGTTCACCTGAGCAAACTTATAAGGTACATAAAAATGCTCAAGTGTACATAGGGCATTGTCACAGTGGGTGGGGACTCAAACAATAAATGAGAGAATACTGAATTGCCATCCTGGAGCATTCTGCCACATTCTCTAAGGGAGCAGCAACAGTCCCCCAAGTGCAGCGACAGTGACTGGTGAAGGTGGATGATCCTTTGATGGACCCTTGATATTGATGACTAGGCTTTTGAGTCTTTGTTCTTGAAATTGAAACTTAGCCTATTGTTATGGGGTGCCTAAAGGTTGCCTTCTGAAAGCCTCCTTGTTGCTTGGATGTGTCCTCTCTAAGCCAAACTCAGCATATATATGCATTGCCTTCCACCCAACATGGGATATGACTCCTGGGGATGAGCCTCCCAAGCACCAACTAGCAATGCAACTGGAAAAAGACCTCAAATAAAATGGGGAAAAGGTAAAGACAAATGAGTTTATATGGCTAAGAGATTTCAAATGAGTTGGAAGGTCACCCCTCAGGTAACACTTATGCACATCTCAGTAGGATCCAAAGTGGATACCACTCCATATAGTGGGGCTCCTGAGGGCTCTGGTGATCCCCAGGTCCTATGGTCAGTGCAGATAGCTCCAGAGTTTGGTGCCTTGCAAGTGGGCCCTATGTTGAAGTTTGTGCTTCTGAGAGTGACAGAGTTGGACTCAATTATGTCTTCCCTGCACATGGCTCATTTGCCCCTTTTATTTAAACCTATTCTTGGTGCTGGAGTTTGTAGGTGTAAATCCAGAGACTTGAGTCTTTGGGCTGTCCAGGTGCCAGCTGGGCCCAGAACTACAGTGGAGCTGCAACACCTACTTTACAGCTCACTGGACTCACCTAGGACAACTGGTGGGGAAATGATGATGGACAACAGCATCCCAGGGAATGGAGAGAGTCTGTTCCTGCAGGCAGGATAGCCCCATCAATCTTTCCCATGGGATATAAGGCCCCTCTCAATTGGAGGTAGACTGGACATCACCATCCCAGAATCTTCAGGATTGGGGGAAGAGATATGGACTAGAGTGGACTTACTGGTATTCTACAATATACATACTGTGATTTTAGAAATGGGAGAGATTAAATCACTGATGTGGAATCAGTGGCCACTGGAGGCTCTGTGGGTAGGGAGAGGGGGAACAAGTTGTAATACGGGGGCTTTTTCGGGACTTGGATATTGTCCTGAGTAACATTGCAATGATAGCTATAGGACATATTATATCATCACACAACATGCAGATCTGTGTGGGAGAAAGTGTAGACTACAATGTGAACTATGGTCCATGCTTAATCACAAAGCCCCAGGATGTGTTTATCAATTGCAATGAATGTGCCATGCTAATGAAGGATGTTTATGTGGGAGGTTGTGGGAGGTGTGAGAAGTGGGACATATGGGAATCCCTATAATTTTTATGTAACATTATGTAATCTAAGTAGCTTTTAAAGAATAAAGAAATTTTTTAAAAGAAAAAGAAAATAATAATAATAACAATAAATCTACTTTGGTCTGTGGTTAAAAAAAAATAAAAAAGACCTGCATAGGGCAGGTTGCAGGGTGTGTGATGCGGAATACCGGCAGCCTAAGAAAATCCTTAGGGGTCTAAGAAAGAAGGCTGCTTTTTCATGCTTATTTTATTTTTTTCTTCTGTGTCCTTTTAAAAAAATGAGTTACTGCTATCTTATTTCTTGCTTATTTTGTATTCCTTCCTTTCTTTCTCTGATAGTTTTTTTATTCTTTTGTTTACTGATCTATTCTAACTAATCTATTTCTTTTCACTCCTTCATCATTATATCTTTTGTTTTCCATTGTTGCTTTTTCATCCAACCACTTTATTCAGTCTCCAAGTTTACTTGTTTGCATTTCTCCCTCTCTCCCTTTTTCTCTCTATACTTTCTCTTTTTTTACATTTTTCCTCTCTTTTCTCTTTACTTTTCATTTCTTCTTGCCATTCAAGCATATTAATTCTTTATATATATATATATATATATATATATATTCTCTATTCTGTTTCTTGTTTCATTGTTTGTATTCCACTTGCCTATACTTATTCCTCTGTGCTTCTTACTCATGTTAATATTTCAGTTTCTTCGGTCTTGTATGTTTGCTCTCCTAATTTAAATTATTGCCATTATTATTATTATTTTTGTCTTCCTATCTCTATTATTTTCTCTGGTCCTAAATTTTTTCTTTCAAAGGAACGTAGGCAGATCTCTCCCACAAAAAACAGCTGAGTAGAGGCAAAATCCTGCCTGAGTGAGCTATTTTGGGAACCCACAGAGTAGGAGGCTTCAGGGAATCGATCTGGAGGGAGCTGGATGAAGAGATAAATTCCTGAAGGTGCTATTGGCTTGATTCTTGGTTACTGTGTTTCCTCTTCCTTGATTTCCACTTTCTGTGTATACCGATTTTTTATACCAATGCTTTTTCTTTTCCTTTGCTCATCATTCTATCTTCTGCATTCTGTTGTCATTCTTACACTTCAACTCTCTTGTTTAGCCCTCAATTTTTTGGGTTTTTATATCTACCTCATCTACCCTGTTTTCTTTCTTTTATTACCCTTTTTATGCTTTTGTCTTGTCTTTTCTCTTTCTCTCTCTCCTCATCATACTGGACTTTTAATTCAGTCTATATATTTTTTCCCTATTTGGTTTCCCATTTCATTTATGGTACCCCACTTTTTTGTTCCTATTACTCTATACTGCTTGCATGAGATAATTATTCATTTTCCAAGATCTTGAAGGGTTCTTCTTCTAATAATTACTATTATTATTACTATTATCCTTTAAATTTTCTTACCTCTTTCACTTAATTTTTTCCTCCAAGGGAACATAGACAACAGCAAAGAAATAGAATAAGAAAAAAAAAGTGTCAAAGGCAAAACTTAACACTCACACAAAAACAGCATTTAAATTAAACTCTAGAGTAAAGAGAGAGTCTAATCAACTGAATAAACCCATCAACATGAAAAGATGATCAGAGGACAACAAAAAGTGACAAACCACAGTAAAAAACAGGAAGACATGGCCCAGTCCAATGAACAAACTAAAAACCAGGAAGACATGCAGAATATTGAACAACTAAACAAAGCTGTCCAAACAAACACCAAGGGCCAACTTAATGAAATGAAGGAGGGAATTAAGGATATTAAGAATACACTGGCAGAACATACTGAAGAAATTGTAAACATGCATAAAAATATAATGAATATGATGGTGATGAAAGGCACAATCCAAGAAATCAAAAAGACACTGGAAGCATATACCAGTAGATATGAATGGGAGGAGGAAAGAATTAGTGATGTGGAAGACAGTACATCTGAAATCAAACATATAGTAGAACAGATAGGTAAAAAGATAGAAAAAATCCATCAGGGACTTAGGGATTTTAATGACACCACAAAAGGAACAAATATATGCATTTTGGGCATCCCAGAGGGAGAGGAGTAGGGAAAGGGTACAGAAGGAATGTTGGAGGAAGTGCAGCACACCCTAAACAGTATAAATCCCAACAGGTCTATTACAAGACATATACTCATCAAAATGTCCAATGCTCAAGGCAAAGAGAAAATACTTAAAGTAGCAAGAGAAAAGAGAACCATCATGTAGAAGGAAAGCTTAATAAGATTAAGCCCTGATTTCTCATCTGAAATCATGAAGGCAAGAAAGCAGTGGTATGACGTAACAAGGAACTAAAAGAAAAAAAACTTCCAGCTGAGAATTCTCTATCCAGCAAAGCTGGGATTCAAAAATGATGGAGAGATCAAAATATTCACAGATAAACAGAAATTAAGAGAGTATACTAATAATAAACCTACCCTTCAAGAAATACTGAAGGGAGTTCTGCAGGTTGAAAGAAGGAAAAAAAAACAGGAGAGAGAGAGAGAGTTGGAGGAGAGTGTAAGAACAACTAAAAAGCCAAAAAAAGGGAAAAAAAATGACATGAATAAACCCAACAGCACATTAAATGAACTATACATCATGACAAAGTGGGTTTCATCCCAGGTATGTAAGGATCATTCAGCATAAGAAAATCAACCAATGTAATATACCACATAAACAGATTGAAAGAAAAAAATATCACATGATCATCTCTATAGATGCAGAAAAAGCATTCAGCAAAATACAGAACCCTTTCCTGATAAAAACACTGCAAAAGATAGGAATAGAAGGAAACTTTCTAAACATGATAAAAGGTATATATATATAAAACTCACAGCTAACTTCATATATAATGTTGAAATCCTAAAAAGATTTTCCTCAAAGATCAGAAACAAGACAAGGATGCCCACTATCAAAGCTCCTAATTAACACTTCGAAGAAGTTGCTCGAGCACTGAGGCAAGAAAAAGATATAAAAGGCATCCAAATTAGAAAGGAAGAAGTACAAATTTCACTATTTGCATATGACACGATCCTATATATAGAAAGCCCTGAGAAAACTACAACAAACCTTCTAGAATTTATATATGAGTTCAATAAAGTGACAGGCTTTAAGATCAATGCTCAAAAACCAGTAGAATATCTGCAAACCAATAATGATCAATCTGAGGAGGAAATCAAGAAAAAATACCATTTACAATAATTACAAAAAGAATCAAATACCTAAGTATAAATTTAACTAAAGAAGTAAATGACTTATACATAGAAATAAAGCACTTTTAAAGGAAATCAAAGAAGATTTAAATAAATGGAAGAATATTCCCTGTTCATGTACAGGAAGAGAAAACATCATTATGTAATCTATCCTACCCAAACTTATTTACAGATTTAATGCAATCTCAATAAAAATCAACACAGCATTTTTTTACTGAATTAGAAAAACTAGCCACACAATTTATTTGGAAGGGTTTATTTGATAACCAACCACATAATGGAAAAGAAAAATGAAATTGGAGGAATCACACTACCTGACTTAAAGATACACTACAAAGCTACAATGGTAAAAACTACATGTTATTGGCACAAAGATAACCATACCGATCAATTGGACCAAATTGAGAGTTCTGATATTGATCCTCACATATACAGTCATCTGATATTTGACAAGGCCACCAAGTCCATACATGTGGGCAGGAATGGCCTCTTCAATAAATGGTGCTTGGAGAACTGGATATTCCTATCCAAAAGAAAGAGAGAGGAACACCATTTTACACCTGTAATGGTTTGACAGTTTTATCTAATTATGAATTCCAAAAAATAAATTGAATCATGCTTGTAAACTGATTTGCTCATCTGGGCATGATTGGGTTATGATTAGGGTGTTCACTGGGCTGTGTCCGTAGGGCATTGAGCCCCACCCATCGGTGGGTGTGGTATCCAGTGTAAAAGGCAAGGCAGAAGATTTGAGAAGCAGATTTTTGAGATGCAGTTCTGATGTTGGAGAGGGCCATTTGCCTGATAGTCTACAGCTGACCTTGTGGAAGAAGTGCTAAGCCCAGTGAGAAACACAGCCCTGGCAGGAGAGGAACCCAAAGGCCTGAGCCCTTGCAGACATTGGCAGCTGTCTTGCTCCAACACATGGACTTTGGTGAGGGAAGAGTTATGCTTGTGGCCTAGTAACTGTAAGCTTCTACCCCAAATAAATACACTTTATAAAGACTGACCAATTATTGGTATATTTTGCAAAGGCACCTCTTTGGTTGACTATTACAACACCTTGTACAAAAATCAACTCATATTGGATCAAAGATCTAAATATAAGAGCCAAGACCATAAAGACCTTGGAAAATAATGTAGGGAAGCATGCACAGGACCTTGTAACAGGAAATGTTTTCATGAACTTCACACCCAAAGCATGAGCAGTGAATGAAAAAATAGATAAATGTGATCTCCTCAAAATTAAAAACTTTTGCATCCCAAAGGACATTATCAAGAAAGTAAAAATGGAACCTACCCAATGGGAGGAAATATTTGGCAACTATCTATCTGACAGGAGCCTAATGTGTTCAGCATATATAAAGAAATACTACACCTGGAAAATAAAAAGACAAACAACACATTTGAAAAATGGGCCAGTGGCCTGAATGGACACTTCTCCAAGGAAGAAATACAAATGGCTAAAAAGCACATTAAAGGATGAACAACATCACTAGCTATTATGGAAATGCAAATCAAAACTACGATAGATACAATCTTACACCGATTAGACTGGTGGCTATTACAAAAAACAGAGGACTATAATTGTTGGAGAGGTTGTAGAGGAATGGGAACACTCATCCACTGCTGGTGGGAATGTATAATGATCCAGCCATTGTGGAGGACAGTTTGGTGGTTCCTCAAAAAACTATCTATAGATCTTCCATATGACCCAGAATTTCCACTGCTGGGTATATATCCAGGAGAATTGAAAGCAAAGACACAAAGAGATATATGCAAACCAATGTTCATAGTGACATTGTTCACTATTGTCAAAAGTTGTAATCAACACAAACGCCCATCAACAGATGAATGGATAAACAAAATGTGGTACATACACACAATAGAATATTCCTCAGCTGTTGAAAGGTATACAGTACTAACATATGGGATAACATGGATGAACCTTGATGGCCTTATGTTGAGTGAAACAAACCAGGCACTGAAGGATGAACCTCACTGGTATGAATTAAGCAGTTTGAGTAGACTCTGAGAGCTATTGTCTGGAAGATATGTTTACAGGAAATAGAAAGGGAGAAGAAGGTTGTGAGTCAACACTCAAACAGATGTAATCTATAGTAAGCTAATCACGTGTTGTTGCTTATTGAAGGGATATGACAGGAGGGTAGTGATATTGGGTTAGATGGTGCAGGTTTCACAAGTGGATAGATTGGGGAGGGTGGTTTGGAAGGTCCAGGGAACTGGGGGAGTGTTGGGAGAGGGACCAGGTGAACACTGGGGATTTGTGGGTATTTTGGTTGAAAGGACAAAGTTGGGAATGCTCTTACAGCAATATGACAAGGAAGAGTTACTGGTTTAAGGTGTTTGATGGGGGGGCATTCAGGGGAGGGTGGACCTGGAATAGTCTTCTAGGGAATGTGTGAGTGATCATTTTGTCATAATGTGTTGTATCAGTGGGTGGAAACCCACACATAAGTTGGAAGGAACTGGATTTCCATTCTCAGGAGGACTGATTTGTTCACAAACAGAGAGGCAGGAGTCTCTCAAGAGAATGGGCAGTCCTTAACAGGGGAGGACAAACCAGTGTGTCAATACGTAGTGTAACTATGAATCTCATCATCTAAGGAGTGAAGCCAGGAGTCACTGTAGGCCCCAAGAGGAGAGGGGGTAGGAATAGAATAGATGGAACATGGGGTATTTAGTGGGCAACAGAAGTGTTCTACATGATTTTACAATGATGGACATAGACCATGTTAAATATCATCAAAATTTGTAATAGGGTATGGTCTAAAATGTAAACCATAATGTAAGTCATTGACCATGGTTAGTAGCAACGTTTCACTATTTGTATATAACAAAGGTACCATCCACATATAAAGGTATTGATACGGGAAGGAAGAAAAGGGGAGGATGTTGGGTATATGAGAGTCCCCTTTTTTCTGTATGTGACTTTACTGTGACCTAAAACTTCTTTGAAAACAAAATGAAAAATAGTAAGACACTGGGGAATAAATGGACAAAATTGCCACTTTGCAGACAGGACACCAGATATTACAGTGATGAAAAGGAAAATGACAAAGAAAAGTTTAATTAGTTTTTTTATAGTTTTATGTATTTTGTTTCTTATATTTAAACTTATCACTATTATTTCATTTTCCTATTAATGGTATTTGGCTATTTTAATGGCTTAATTCTTGAAGAAGCTTTGTATTACAGAAGGTTTACAACTGGGGCAGGGGAAGATTATTGGTGTGCAAGTCTGTGATGGGGGATACATGGGAGGAAGTTTACCTGGACATACATACAATGTGTGTTAAAAAGTTAAAATGTGCATGGGGCATTGCCACAGTGGATGGAGACTCACACAATAAATGAAAGAATATTGAATTCCCATCCTGGAGAGCTCTGCCACATTCTC
>PVKH010014118.1:0-16606 GCA_004027955.1 Chaetophractus vellerosus
CAGTATTGAAATTTAAAGACTTATCTTTAAGTTACCTTTCAATTTTATCCAATTTGTAACAGGAGAACCCCAAATCTGTTTTACAGGCTCCCATGCCCCAGCAGACTAACAAAGTAAGCACAGATTAGAACAGAAGAATTTTACAGGCTTACCTAGGATAAGGAAAGACCTACAATTAGAATCAACTTCACACAAAGCGCCCAGTATGCACCCAAGGCAGAAACATCACCCAGACCCTCCAGCCTTGTTCCTCCAGGGAAATCCTCAGGCAGCTGCTAGGTAGGGAGCTGAGGGATCCAGGGAAGCCCTGTGGCCAAGGAGATAAGAATTGGGGCTGATCTGGGGCTAC
The DNA here is from genome assembly GCA_004027955.1 of Chaetophractus vellerosus. NCBI lineage: Eukaryota > Metazoa > Chordata > Mammalia > Cingulata > Chlamyphoridae > Chaetophractus > Chaetophractus vellerosus. The sequence goes on from PVKH010014118.1 coordinate 350, forward strand.
ACCCCTATTAGCTACCTCCCACAAGGGTTAAAGTCCTGTAGACTTTAAAGTCCTGGAAGGATCAGAGTATTACAAGAGGATTGGCAGGGAAGTAGGAGGCCTTTCTCCAGGAACTTTTTAATCATGGGCCAGAGGTCAATCACAGCTTCCTCCTTGAGGGGATAATGCTTAATTGATGGGTTATGAGGAGGTTTCTTATTCTACAAGGGAGAGGTTTAGTAAATAGCTTAGATTTTGTTTCTCCATCCACTCCCCTTATTAGGTCTGGAATGTCAGGTCAGGACCCAGTAAGTGGCTCCTGTGTCAATTAAGAAATTAATCTTGCCTGCCAGGTCAAGGGTCACCCAAGGCTACCGCCAGTTGATGGCTGGTGATGTCCTATAGGGAGCCACATCTGGCCTCAAGCCCTTTACATCCTTATCTGTTGTGGTGAGTAGGACTCAACGCCCAGGACCCACCTATTCCACATCTGAGGCAAGACTGGTGGGTCCTGGCAGCAAGGGAGCTTGGGGCAGCCACATTTGCAGTGGCCTGCCTCTCCACACTTAAAGCAGATTCCTGCTGATGTGCAGCCTGAGTTCGGGGGGTCCTGAGGTGACAGGGTGCCTTTAACAGTGACAACTACAAAGTGAGCCTGTTCCTGAGCCCTCTGTCTGAGCCTCCTTACCTGTTCCTCCTTGGTGGTGATCTCGATTGTTGAAAACTGAGAAGGCTGTTTCTAAAAGGGAGTTCATGGAAGTTTGGGGACCAAGGGAAAGTTCTTGCAGCTTCCTACTCGTATCCAAGGCAGACTGGCTAATGAAGTGAGTTCCTAGCAGGATCTGTCCTTCTCTAGAGTCAGGATCTACCAGAGAGTATTTTTGTATTGCTTCTACCAGCTTTCCTTGAAATAAGGCTGCATTTTCGTCCTGCTTCTGAGTAACCTCCCTGAGCATATTACAATTGATCAGTTTGGTAGTGCATTTTTCATCAACTTAAGGAGACATGTGACCATGTGGTCTCCGGCCCTCAGATATGCTTGATGCTTGTTCCCGCCTTCCCTCTTATAGAGGAGGTCTAACTGGAATTCAGGGTTCCATTCAGAAGTCACTCTTGACCATCTTCCAATTTATATTGCAGCCACATGGCATGATAGAAAAAGATTAGCCTCTTCCTTTTTAGACCATCAGTAGGCAGGTTGTCCCAGTTCCTGAGGAGGCACCCCGGGGTGGGGGGTGGGGGGGCTGCGGGAACTCTGGAGGAGCCACCCATTATCCTAGGGGAGGAGAAATGTGTTCATCAGTCTTATTTGGTGTCCCACTCCTAGACCTGACAAAACGGAAACTGTTGGCTGCCCAAGCATCCCGGGGATCGGGAGCCCTGCTCGCTGTTCCAGTGTTCCCCTGTCCAGGTGTTCCAGGGATCAGGACCTCCTTGCCCCTGGGTGTCCCCAGGGCCTTAGAGGTCTTGGGAGATATCTGAGTCCAGTTCCCAGAGGGAAGCTCCCAAGCTGGACATCATCCTGGGAAAGGGGCTGGCTAGGGGCCCTTCTTTTGGCCCACTTTTGCAGAAGTCTTAGGAAGTGATGGAAAGAGAGAGCTCATTTTATGACCACTGCCAGGGACCAAACTTTGCTGCTAAACCAGACATCAAGAAGCCAGAGACAGTTTTGCGGCTTGCAGGCAACCAGGCTTGGGGGCCCCAGATGTAATGGATTAACAGGGATCTCAGAGCCTCCAAGGGACTAAGGAAAGACAAACCACTGGGCACAGCCCAGGGTGGGAGTCTCAGGGACCTCGCTAATAAGAAAAAAATACAGCTCAGACAGGCTCTGATTAAAAGCCTAGACTCACCAGTTTTTGCTGGGTGTCAGGGAGTGTTACTTGCCTCCTTGACTCCTGGCTGGCTTGCTAAAGATTTTGCCGGCGGCTGGTTCTAGGTTCTTGGCTATGTCACATAAAGGAATTTAAGGACATATCATAAGATAGGCAAGCAAGTAAAGAGTTTATTGAGAAAGGATAGAAAGGGAAAATAAGCACCTGAAACATAGGCCTCCAGCCCCTTTTCATGCTGACCTTTCCTCTTTCCCCTTCCCCATATTAAGGAAGAATCTCAGCTATTCGATTGATTGGTTTTCTGCCTTCCCATTGGTTTATACTATGGACCACTAGGTTGCACCTATTAGCTTTCAGGGAACCAATAGGGAGACTAAAGAGTGTCAAGTTTTTCTTTTGGGTGTAATGAAATTGTTCTAAAATTTATTTTTTTATTTTAAAATTTTTATTATATATCCCCTCTTTCTGCTTGTTCTTGCTGTGTTGATTTTTGCATTCTTCTGTGTCTGCTTGTCTCCCCCCCGTTGCGGCAACCCGCCGAGTCAGCTCACCGCATGGCGGCTTTGCCTGCTCGCAGGCAGCTTGTCCTGCCCGCGGGGGCTTGCCCTGCCCGTGGCGGCTTGCCCTGCCCGTGGCGGCTTTGCCCTGCCATGGCAGCTTGCCTTCTCAAGGCGGTCTGCCCTCCCAAGGAGGCCCCGGGAACTGAAGCCAGGGCATCCCACATGGTAAACCAGCACCCTACCAATTGAGCTACAGCCGGCCCCCTGTTCTAAAATTTTTTGTAGTGGTGAATGCACCACATTGTGATTATAATAAAAGCCACCAATTATACACTTTGGATAGAGTGTATGTTAAATGAATATATCTCAATAAAACCGCTTTCAAATAAATAAGTAAATATGTAAGAACAGCCAAAAATAGCAGCTATGTACAGCAGGAGAAGCATAATGAGATAGAGAGGTGATGAATTTTTTGTTTGTCTTTTGTTTATTATTAACATTATTAATATTGAAATAATGAATATGTTCTAATGATGACTGAAGTGATGAATGCACAACTATGTGATTATACCAAATACCACTGATCACATACTTTGGATGGATTGTACATTTTACTAATATATACAAATAAAACTGATTTGTTTAAAATAATTTTTTAAAAAGCATTTTCTAAACTGAAGAATTTAGATGGTTAATACCAGTAAACCATTAAATAGAAACCTAAATTGATATTGATAACAAAAAGTAATTTCATAACAGAGAAACTGGTCAGAGGTCACCTCAATCTGCACATTAAGGTTTTGTGGTAGGGGGAAGATAATCTTGATTCCACTAGGAATCTTAGGTTTTCATAAAATAATGGAGAAAGTAGTTTTTTCCTATATGGCTGAAGTAAAATACCTGTTAACGTAGTCATGATAAAGGTGGTGAGCTGGTGCAATGGGCAGGCGCAGCGAGCTTAAGCAAGAAGATGATGCAACAAGGGGATACAAAGAGGAAAGACAGTGAGACACACAACAAAGTTAAGCTGAGGTGGGTCAAGCAACTGAGCACCTCTCTCCCATGTGAGAGGTCCCAGGTTCAGTTCCTGGTACATCCTAAAAAGAAGATGAGCAGACACAGAGAGCACACAACTAACAGACACAGAGAGCAGACAGCACGCACAAACAATTGGGGGGGGGGGGAATAAATAAATAAAATAAATCTTAAAAAAAAAAAAGCAAAGAAACAAAACATAAATTAAAAGGGATGGATTTCAGTATTGTCAAACTCTCTTGTGCATTCAAAACAGGCTCCCAGTACCTTGCATGGTGCCTATCCACTTGAGTTACTGGCTAGATAGGTCACTACAACCCATAAAACAATAAAAGTATCTACACCACATCTGGACATGCTCCTCAAGTGGAGAGGATGTTGCAGTTTTGGACTCCTACAACAGCTAGCAATGGCTCAATATGACCAGACTTACAATGGACATTGCCTCCAGACTGGCTCTGTTTCATAGTACTGAAAGGGCGCTATGCACCAGGCTGGTAAAACACTGGAGCCTCTCAATATGGCCAATAGTGCTGCAGCATGCTGGCTGTGTGAAGGGCATACCAAATGGAGCAATAATTACCAGAGTAATGTGAGGAGAACTTAAACACAATTGGCATTATGGTCTGCTCTTATGGAGAGACAACATGTATGTATTGTAAACCTGGAGCTTAGATATATTAACTGCAGCTCAAAGAGGAATTTGTGCATTAATTAGTCTTAAGTACTGTATCTATATGCCTGATAAATATGATAATATCTTTTCTATTCTAGATCATATGCAGGATACTGAACATGTTATAAGTCTTAGCAAACTTGATTCATTTTCTAAGTAATTAATGAATGTGCCTGTAAGATAAAAAGATGGTTCTCTTAAGTACTGTCTTTATTTTGCTTGTCATATGCTTGTCTTGTTGCCTATATTGTCTTTGTGAGTTAATGTCTAGGGCAGTGCCTCTCCTCATCTGTCTCCTAGCTGTCCTAGGCATAACCACCACCAGGGGAACAGGGGTTCGCAGTTTATACAAAATCCTGCAGTTTTACCACAATCTCTCCCTAGAGGTAACCATCAGCATAGAAGAAACTAGCTGTGCCTTACAAGCCCTTAGACAACAAATAGACTCCCTTGCCGCCGTGGTGCTGCAAAATCACAGAGCCCTAAACATGCTAACAGTGGCACAGGGAGGAAGCTGCCTGTTCCTCAAGGAGGAATGCTGTTTCTATGTAAATTGCTCTGGAACAGTCCTAGACAGCATTCGAAACCTACAAGATCAAACCCATCATCATCCGAAGGATATAGCCTCTGCAGACACCTTGGCCTTTCTTGCTCCCGTGGTCCAGTATGTCATGGCTGGTCCCCCTTTTGGGGACTGCTTAACACCGTCTTCTTTAACCTTTTAGTAGGACCGTGTATCTTCAAAATTCTATGTTTATTTCTTCCAGAATCAACACTTTCCAGAACAACGTATTAGTCATGCAGGGATTTCATACAGTTCCAACCACAGTGCTGGACCCACCTTCCCTCAACCTCAATAAAATAGCCAGAGAGTTTCACACCCCATCAGACAGGGACTACTGTCCCTAACCAGCAGGAAGGAGCTATAGAAAAATGACCATTGCCTGTCAGCTCTCCATTAAGAATAAGGGGGTAATGCATCTCTAAAACACCTGGAACAATTAATGTCTGCTGCTAATATTTCCACTACAGATAAAAGAAAAAAAGGTCCTTGTGTTTTGTCTGTCTGGTTGTGGAAGCCAAGATTGAATGGGAAAATACAGGGAATTCTAAAAACGTGGGGAAGGGGGAACTAATCTTTGCTGTAACTTAGAAATAAAGTTGTAAACAGCAGGGAAAAAAAATAGAATAAGGGGATAAACTCTCTGAGGGGGAGTTGCAGAAGGTTAGTATAGGAAATAGGGAAGGCCACTGGTCAGAACAAAGCCAAAACTATCACAGTTGAGACCCAGCAAAGAACATGGCCAGGAGACTCTGCCCAGAAACCCCCGAGGGAAGGAAGCTGCTTGGAAACAAAGCTGTAACCATTACAGGCAAAAAGCCTGCCAAGAACCTGGTCATGAGTTCCCAACTGAAACTCCTGGGCTCAAAACAAGCCCCAGATGACTCCAAATAGAAAGGACTCCTTATTTGGTTCCCTGAAAGCTATTTTATAGGTAGGGAAGTTGCAGGTCTAAGAGGTTATATAACTTATTCAAGGTCACACAAGCTCTGATCATCTCTAATGACATTACTTTCTCAAATATGTCATGGCATAAATTAGTAAACAGAGGCCAGAGAGATTATTATCCAAGCTGGCAAAAGATGGTATCACTGTTTTTATTCAAGTGTTCGTATTCCATATACAGTGCTTTTCAAGATGCTCCTATCTCAAAACCAAACATCCTTCAAGACTTATTAATTTCACCTCACCTAAAGCATTTCAGGCCTATTTCTAATTAAAGTGGTCTTCCTTTAAGAATTTTATACTGCTTATGTATACCACATGTAGCCTTATGCTATCTTGTCCAGTGTTACCCTTAACTGTTCTTAAAATCTAATATCATTTCATTCATTACTTATGGTTTTTTTCTTCCCCAACTAGACTGTAAAGGCCTTGAGATGAGTCACCTCAAATTACCCTGATCTGTATAAGACATACCACTCTTCCAAGCATTGAACAAAAAGCCAGTTTCCTTGGTGAGAGCACATTATGGTGTTTGTAACTAGCAGAGCTATTACATAGGTATTGTAGTGGTTAAAAGGGAAAGCCTAAAGACATTTATATTAAAAATTGTAACATGGGACTATATAACATACGAAACATCATGTAAAATACAAATATGGGTGATATTGCATATATAAGACTGTTTTTACAAAATTATAAATACAAATAAACTAGAGAGAAGGAAAGAGAATAGCAGCTATGTATGGTGGGGGAAGCATAGAGAGATTGAGAGATGATGAGCTTTGTTTGTCTAGTTGGTATTTGTTTTTCAGTATTATTATTAAGGAATAATGAAAATGCTCTAAAAATGATTGAAGTGATGAATGCACAACCATGTGATTATACTACCACTGATTGTACACTCTTCACAAGGTCAGCTGTAAACTATCACGCGAATGGCTCATTGCTCTTCCTGGGGCCACAGGATCCTCTTCCATGTCTATGGAGCTCTCTCTCTTTTCTGGTATATCTGCTTCCATGTCTCCTTGATTGAGTATCCATTTATCTAGCCCACCAAGGGGTCGGGACTCAACCCTTCACGCCCTAATGACGTGGTCAAATCAAAGCCCTAATCTTGATTTAATCAAGTAGATGTAAAGCCTTTAGATTTAAATCAATCAAAGGGTATCATGCCCAGAGGAACAGACCAGTTTACAAAACATAATCAATACCTCTTTTTGGAATTCATAAATAATATCAAACTGCCACAAGTATTATTATTACTGGAATAATGAAAATGCTCTAAAAATGAATGAAGTGTTGAATGCCCAACCATGTGATTATACTGAATACCACTAACTGTACACTTTGGATGGTTTTATGATTTATTAGTATGTATCAATAAAATTGATTTGTTAAAAAAAAGAAATTGATAAAATAAATGTGACACCAGGTTAAAAAAAAAAAAAAAGGCAGTTTCCTTAGAAATCATTACCTACAACAACCAGAACCATAAACATCATCAACCCTAGTAAGCGAAATCCATTCTAAATGGATTCAATTTTAGATGTGAATGGCTGCACAGGTGAATTTTAGCAAATAGTCTAAGAACAACTGATATCACTCTTGCTCAAACTCACAAATTGAAGTGGGAATGCTCCCTAAACTCAGAAATTCTGTGAGGCCAACATCATCCTAATATCAAAACCAGATAAAGATACCAAAAAAAGAAAATTACAGGCCAATACCCCTTATGAATATAGATGCAAAAATCATCAACAAAATACTAGCAAATCAAATCCAAAAGCACATTAAAATAATTATACACCATGATCAAGTAGGATTTATCCCAAGTACACAGAGGTGGTTCAACAAAAGAAAATCAATTAACATAACGCATCACATTAATAGAAAAACGAAGAAAACCACGTGAAATGTCTTTTAAGAAGACATTTGATAAAATATGTAGCAAACTAGGAATAGAAGGAAACATCCTCAACATGATAAAGGGCATTTATGAAAAACCCATGGCTTAAACTATAATCCATGCTTAGTGGCAACGCTCCAAAATGTGTTCATCAATTGCAATGAATGTATCACACTAATATATATATATATTTTTTTTTCCATTGCTCCTACAAAAAGATCAGATAAATTTCTCAAGGTAGTTACAAAGCCTCATGTATCTGACCCCCAGACTACCTGTATCCTCTTCTCTTCTCTTATGCCACCCTCCTTACTCCAGCCACACAGACTCTCTTTTCCCTTTCTCCATTCTCTCGTGTGCTCTTGCTTCATGGTCAATGCATACATTTTTGCTGCTCTCTAAAAATTTCCCCACCGCTTTGCCTAGCTGAGGCCTGCTTGTCCTTCTAACTCAATTCCAGGGTATTTCCTTAAAGGCAGGCTTCACAACCTCTCCAAATTAGTTCAAGTGCCCTGTTATGCAAATCTCAAAGCACTCTATATTCTTCCAGTACACTTAAATTTACACATATATTTTGGTTATTATTGATCAATATGTATTTTATAACACAGATTATAATTTTATGAGGTGAGAATGATTCCCATTGATTTTCTTCATTTTTGCAGGTATTTTTAACATGTTTATGAATTAATGTCAAGAAAAAGACAGATTCTTCTGAAGGAAAAAAAAAGAAAAACCCACAGTTAACATCATACTCAATGGTGCAAGACTGAAAATCTTCCCTCTGAGATCAGGAACAAGACAAGGATATCCACAGTTACCGGTATTATTCAACATTATACTGGAAGTTCTAGGAACAATTAGGCAAGAAAAAGAAATAAAAGGCATCCAAATTGGAAAGGAAAAGGTAAAACTTTCCCTTTTTTGTAGATGGCATGATCTGATATATAGACAACTTTAAAAATCCAGAACCAAGATTCTAGAATGAAATAAACAAGTTCAACAAAGTGGCTGGGTACACGACCGACATGCAAAATTTAATAGTGTTTCTATACACTAGCAAAGAATAACCTGAAGAGGGAATCAAGGAAAATATTACATTTGTAATAGCAACAAAGACTCAAATATCTAGGAATTAATTTAATGATGAATGTAAAGGAGTATACAGAGAAAACGACAAAATATTGCTAAAAGAAATCAAAGAAGACCTAAATAAATGGAAGGACATTCTGTGTTCATGGATTGGAAGACTAAATATAGTTAAGATATCAATTCCACCCAAAGAGATTCATAGCTTCTACATAATCCCACTCAAAATTCCAACAGCCTAATTTGCATTAATGGAAAACCCAATCACCAAATTTACATGAAAGGATAATGGCCCTGAATAACCACAGCCATCTTTAAAAAGAATGAAGATCAGAGCCTTCCAATCTCAAAACTTATTACAAAGACAAAGTAATCAAAACAACAGGGAAGTGCATGTCGCTCAAATGATTGGGCTCCTGCCTACCATATAGGAAGGTCCAGGGATAGATTCCCGGGGCCTCCTGGTGAAAAGCAAGCGGGCCCAAGCGGCAAGCTGGCCCGCACAGGAGTGTTGGCCCATGTGGAGAGCTAGCGCAGCAAGATGATACAACAAAAAGAGACACAAAAGAGAGACAATAAGAGATGCAGCCAAGCAGGGAGCTGAGGTGGCTCAAGAGATTGAGTAGCCTCTCTCCACTCTGAAAGGTCCCAGGATCAGTTCCCAGTGCCACCTAAAAGAGAATACAAGCAGACACAGAAAACACAGAGAGCAAACAACGAGCACAAAACAACAAGAGAGGAGGTAATAAATAAATCTCTAAAAAGCAACAACAACAATAACATGGTAATAGCACAAGGACAGACACATAGACCAAGAGAATTGAATTGAGAGTTCAGAAATAAACCCTCCTCTCTATCTATGGCCAATGATTTTTTTTTTTTTTTTTGGTTACATACATCCCCACCCTTTCTGCTTGCTCTTGCTGTGTGTCCATTCTTCTGTGTTTTTCTATGTCCGCTTCTTGTCTCCCCCCGTCTTTGCGGCAATGCGTCGAGTCGGCCCTCCGTGGAGGCGGCTCGCTCCGTTCGTGGGTGGCTCCATTCCGTTTTTCACGGGCGGCTCCGCTCCATGTTTTGCGGGCAGCAGTGCTCTGTGTTTTGGGGGCTGCCCAGCTTCCGCGCAGGCGGCAGCTCCATGTTTCACGGGTGACTTTGCCATGCCCGTGGCGGCTCCGCCCTGCCCGTGGCGGCTTTTTGCCTTGCCCACGGCGGCTTTGCCCTGCCCATGGCGGCTTGCCTTTCTCAAGGCCGTCTGCCCGCTTAGAGAGGTCCCCGGGAACCGAACCCAGGGCCTCCCATGTGGTATACTGGCGCTCTTATCCACTGAGCTATCTAGCCAGTCCCTATGGCCAATGATTTTTATTCTTTTTTTTAAATTTTATTGAAGTATATAATTCATACATGAACATACATACAAAAACAGTAAGTATAGTAAAAGTTGTGACTTCACAAAACAAACATGCATAACATCATACAGGGGTCCCATACATCACCCCACCACCAATATCCTGCATTGTTGTCAAATACCTGCCACAAATCATGCAAGAGCATTGTCAAAATATCACTACTAACCACAGTCTATATTTTATATTTGGTGTATTTTCTTCCAACCCACTACATTATTTTTTTAATATATTTTTTATGACAGAGGTTGTGAACTTACAAAACAATCATGCACATGTGTAGAATTCCCATACAACACCCCTTCACCAACATATCACATCATGGTGGAATATTTGTTACAGATTATGAGATAATATCATCAGACTATTACCACCAACCATGGTCCATAGTGTACATTTGGCATGCTTTTTCTATACCCCCCCCCCATTATCAACACAGTACATCTTTGGCATTGATGAAGAATATTACAGTATTGCTTTTAAACACAGTCCATAAGTCACACCAACTGTATTTTTGCCATGCTTCACATTTCGACCATGCTGCAATAGTGACGTACATCTGTTCTAGCTCATAGAAGGACACTCTTGGATCTGTACCATCAACCACAATTATCAATCACCTCTGGGTTCACTGTATTATTCAGTCCCTAGATTATTCTCTAGCTTTCTTAAAATTGACATTTACATCCCTAGACTACTTTTATCAGACACAATCCCATTATAAGCCAGCTGTTAGTCCTACTCACTATAATGTGTTACCATCAACTCTATGCATTTCCACACTTTAACAGTCAAGTTAATTAAAACTTCCACATACATTAAGCATCAGTAGTCCTTCTCAGCCCTCCTCTTATCTCCTAATAAGCTATACTCTAAGGTTTTAACTCCATGTGTTTATTCTTTGTATTTAGTTCATATTAATCAGATCATGCAATATTTGTTCTTTTGTGTCTGGCTTACTTTACTTAGCATAATGTCTTCAAGATTCAACCAGGGAAGTGGAGGTGGCTCAAGTGATTGAGCTCCTGCCTACCATATGGGAGGGTCCAGGGTTCAATTCCCGGGGTCCCCTGGTGAAAAGCAAGCTGGACCACGCGGCGAGCTGGCCCAAGTGGAGTGCTGGCCCATGCAGAGTGCTGGCCTGCACGGAGAGCTGGAGCAGCAAGATGATGCAACAAAAAGAGACATAGAAGAGAGACAATGAGACACAGCAAATCAGTGATCTGGGGTGGCACAAGAGATTGAGCAGTCTCTCTCCACTCCAGAAGGTCCCGTCCCAGTATTGGTTCCCAGGGCCGCCTAAAGAGAAGACAAGCAGACACAGAACACACAAAGAGCAGACAGTGAGCATAAAACAATGAGTGGGGAGAGGTGGAGAAATAAATAAATCTTTAAAAAAAAAAAAAAAAAGATTCATCCATGTTATCATGTGTCCCAATTTCATTGCTGCATCCTGCAGCCTAGTATTCCATCGTATGTATATACCACATTTTTTAATCCATTCATTGGTTGATGGACACCTGGGTCATTTCCATCTTTTGGCAATTGTGAATAACACCACTATGAACGTCGGTGTGCAGACAGATGTCTGTTTGTGCCACAATTTTCAGTTCTTCTGGATATGGTAGAGGAATTGCTGGATCATGTTGGCAGTTCTGTATTTAGATTCCTGAGGAACCACCAAACTGTCTTCCACAGAGACTGCACCATTTTACAATCCCACCAACAGTGAAGGAATGTTCCTATTTCTCCACATCCTCTCCAGCACTTATTGTTTTCTGCTTTTTAATAATGGTATGGCCAATGATTTTTAACAAGGATACTAAGTCCGTTCAACTGGGAAAGAATAGTCTCTTCAACAAATGGTGCAGCCGGGCACCCGCCTCCAACATGAGAGGTCCAGGGTTCAGTTCCTGGTGTCTGCTAAAGAAGACAAGCAGCCACAATGAGCAGACAATGAGCAGAAACAACAAGCAAGGCATGAGGGAGCCATTTGGGGGGTGGAGGTGGAAGAAAATAATGGGCTGTGGGAAAGTAATATGGGAATTCTGTATTTTATGAATTTTCTGTAAACCTACAATTTCTCTAATTAAAAAAAAAATTACTGTGTAAGAAGAAAGAATGTAGAGGCAAGCAAACCCAGTGGCAGAAGATAATAAAACCAACAAAATATACTCTTCAAATTTAAGGGAACCATCACCTAAAATGGCAGAGTAGGAATATAGGGGTCAGTCTTTCCACTGAAGCAATCGAAGAGCTAGAATGGGCAATCTGAATCAACTATTTTGCAACTCTAGAATCTGACTGGCGACCCCAATCAGATCACTGCACCACTATCACCCCCATCCACTTCTGAACCACCCCCTTCTGCTTTATCATAGGTTTTGCCCAAATTGAGCACTGGCTCACCACACTCTACTCCCTTTTTGTCTCCTGATAACAGAGACTCCCTGACACCTAGGGATTATTACCAAGAACCAACTAGTGATGCATTTGGAAAAAGACTTTGACCAAAAGGGGGAAATATTAAATACAAATGAATTTTTATGGCTAAGAAATTTCAAAATGAGTCAGGAGTTCATTGATTGACTGCCACAGTAAACAATGCCTCAAGCAACGGGGCTCCTGAGGGCTCTAGAGATGTCTAGACACTATAGGCTGGGCAGACAATCTCCGGAATTCGGCGCCCTGTCAGTGGGCCTTACCTTGGATTTTATCCTCCCCAATGTAGGTTAGAATTATTTATAATTTCCCTAAACAGGGCTCTTCTGCCTCTTTTATTTGAACCTATATTAAGCACTATACTCATTAAATATATGTCCAAGAGACTTAAATCTTCGGTCTGCTCATGAAGATTGAGCCCTGAATCTAAGCAGAGTTGTAACACCTACTCTCCATTTCACTGGACTGGCCAAGGACAACTAACAAAAGGATGATGATGGGCAACGCCTATCCCAAATAACAGAGGGTATCTACAACAGCAAGGAAGACAGTTCCATCTTCTGCCCCATGGGATCTAAGCTGCCTCCCAATCAGAAACAGAGTGAGCATCACCATCCCAATATCCTCAAGATTGAGGAATGAACAAACTTAAGGGTGGAATACAACTGTGGACTAAAGTAGACTTATTATTCTAGCAATGGAAGAACTTGTATCATTGATATGAAGACAATGGCCACCAGAAGTTCTGAGAGGAGGGCAAGGGAAGAATTGGTGTAACATGGGGCATTTTGGGGACATTGGCATTGTCCTGCATGACATAGCAATGACGGATACAGGCCATTATAAATTCTGTCAAAACCTATAAAATTGTGTGGTGCAAAGTGTAAACTATAGACCATGGTTAGTAGCAATGCTTCAATGTATGTTCATCAATTGTAACAAATGTAGCACACTAATGAAAGATTTTGATAATGGGGAAAGTGGGGGAGGGGAGGGGTAGATGGGAATTCCCCTATATTTTTGATGTAACATTTATGTAATCTAAAGCTTTTTTTCAAAATAAAATAAAACAAACAAACAAACAAAGAACCTGACTGACACTTATAACAACCAAGGGAGTGTTTGGTGAAGGGAATGATGGCTGCTAGGGTTTCATCAATGACCTGCGTGTATTAACCAGCAGCTATGGCCATTCTTCAGTTCTACTGTGGTTGTGGGGATAGTGGCCTGTGTTCCTGGAATGGTGCCAGGTCAAGCAGTGGGAACCTTGTCCTCCAAAAATTGGGAACTGTGAAATTTGGATGGTCTGGCAATATCCTGAGGGACCAGTGCAAATGCCTGCCTTGGTCAACCATCTCAGGCTGCACTAGCATCTACAAGCAATATCTATTGGAAGTTCTAAAGGGAGAATTCTTTTTTTCAAATAATAATTTAAAATAAAACTAATCTAGCATTTATGAACAAGGTACTTCATGGAGGCTAGGCATTTAAGGAAATCTTTGTCAGGTCACTGGCTGCATGCTGAAATAATGGAAGAGAAACTTCAGCAACTACACACAAGGAATAATCACGTTGCAAAAGTAGTTAAAAAAAGTGATAAACAGATAGTTCCAACCCTCAGCAAGCAAAAATCAGCCATCCCTGAGGAGAGGGAGAATCAGATTTCCATAGTTACCACCTTATAAAACTTGGAATGCCCAGTTCTCAATAGAAACAAAAAAATCACGAAACACACAAGGAAACTAAAGTTACCCTGAACTATAGTTCAAAGTGGATGCAGTAAAGCAATTCTATTTTTTTAAAAAAATTCAAGTTAAAAAATACAGAAGCAATGAGAGAATTAGAAAATCATGAATTTACAACCTATAATTGAAGTAACTAATTCAGGAATAAGTAAACAGTAAAACCAACAAGAAAGTTTATTGGACAAGATATCAGCTGTCATTATCTGAATCCATGAAAAGTAAGGTAATACCACCTTTTATGTCTCCTGATCTGATACAACAGGATGTACACAGTATCATTTAAGTATACTTGTGAAAAAAAAAAAAGAAAAAAGAAAATCTAAATCTATTCAAGCCTATGGATCTAACACCCCATCTACAAAAAGTACTGAGCTGAGGACAATGAAATTAGACGCCATCAGGAAACCACCAACAAAATCCATAATGTGAACAAATGACCCAGTTTCTTCTGTAAGTCAATGGCAAGAATTAAATAAAAAACAAAAAACAGATGGGGGGAATATTCTAGATCAGGGATAGGCAAACTATGGTCTGTGGGCCAATTGACATCTTTTTTAATAAGGCCTTCAATTAAAAGAGGTTTTTATATTTTTAAAGGGTTCTTAAAAAACAAAGAATATGGAACAGAAACCTTATATGGCCAACAAAGCCTAAAATATTTACTATCTGTCCCATGACAGAAGTTTGCCAGCTCTTGTGCTACATTATAAGAGACTTACAAAAAACATAAGAGACATAACAACCAAATACAATGTGTGGACCTTGTTTAGATCCTCACTGAAATGAAGTACATTATTAAAAAACCTTTCAGACAATTTAGAAAATTTTATTACAGGTTAGGTAATAGATTATATTAACTGATTATTGTTAATTTTGTAAGGTTATGGTTTTGTGTAGAAGTGATAAAAACAAAGGTTACATAAAACAAGTATGGCAAAATACTGACAGTTGAGTGTTGGATGGGTGCTTGGGGATTTCTTGTGCTCTCCCTGTACTTTCTATGTATGTTTGGAAGTTTCCAAAGAAACCAAAAGTTAATAAGAAAAGACAAACTTCTAGCAAGACAGAACAAGAGAAAAAAAGAGATGATACAAATATACAAAATACAAAAGGAAAAAGAAATAACCATAGCCTTAAGTGAAATTGAGTAGAACTATGAACTATATACTATGAATTAGACAAACTAAATGAAATAATTACATTTTTAGAAAAAGACAAAAATGTCAGAAATTACTGAGTATAGAAAGTGAATTACCATTAAAGGATTTAAAAATAGTAATCAAAAACCTGCCTACAAAAAAAGGGCTCCTTCCCCAAATGGCTTTACCAAACAGTCATGAAACTGAAAATTCCTGTCATATATAAATTGTTTCTGAAAAGAAAAAATGAGACACAAGTTAATTTTAAAAGACCAATTTAATTTCAATTCTCAAATCAGATAAGGACAGTACAAGAAAATCTTTAGGTCTACTTTACTTTTAAGCCTTATTATTTTTTATTAGAAGTTGTAGGTTTGCTTTATGTATGTTTGAAATTGTCCAAAATAACTTTTAAATAAAATTTAAAAAAAAAAAAAAAACTACTAAAAGGACATTAGAGAAGACCTGAATACATGTAGAGATTATCTATGGATAATCACTAAATATAGTGAAGATATTAAATTTACTTTGATTAATTTACAAATTAAACTATGGTGGTTTTAAAAATGAACACAAATTCTTTGACAACTTCCATCAAAAGCAGCAATCTAATCCCTTTCCCCTTGATGAGCCACCTTAATTTAGTACTCACTTCTAACAAATAGAATGAGGCAAAAGGGATGCTGCCTGATTTCTAAGGCTCTCTTTCTCAACTTTGCAACCCAGCCATCGTGTTGGAAGAATGAGAAGTCACATGGAGAGGCCACATATAGGTGTTTGGTTGACAGCCCCCCAGCTAAGATCCCAGTCAATAATCAGACATGTAAGTGAACAACAAGCTTTCAAGTTATTCCAGCGCCCCAGCCTTCAAGCAGCCCAGCTGAGTGGAACAGAGTCTAGCCATACTAGCCAAGCCTACTTTAATTGATATTTGTGGAAACTCTATATTTTCTGTATGATTTTTCTGTAAATGTACAACTTCTCTAATTAAAGGGGGGGGG
>PVKH010014119.1:0-16610 GCA_004027955.1 Chaetophractus vellerosus
TACACTTGCTTTACTGCAAAGCCTGACAGTACAAAGCCATTTAAACCTGGGGTTTCCAAAAAATACAAATAGGAACTGATTAAGTAGATAAAAATGCTGCTATGTAGAAAACAGTTTTCATGCCTCAAAAGCTGTTATATTTTAAAAGATGATTCAGAGATAGGGTTGATAATTTACAATAGGAAAACTAAGCACTGGTTTTTATTTAATATAATAGGAAATATCAAATGAATCAAAGGCCACCGACAACAACAAAATCAGACCACCCGTCATCCAAATGATTAATTAAAATTCAATTTGTAATATTAAAGGTGTTTTGGTATGTGGTATATAAATACGTATTTACATGTATCTATCTGTCTGCAGCAGACACAAAGTTATGACTCTCATGATTGAGGAATTATAACATGACCTTACATTTCTTTCTTTATCTTATCTAATTTGAATTTGCATCTGAACTACTTATTCCTTCCAAATTGATCATTAAAGATGAAAATATTCATTAGTCCAAGTAGACATATGGCAACATTATCCTGAACAACAGGCAAAAGTATGCTGTGTAAGTACCTTGTCATCACAAAAGAAACACATGACATAAAAACAAACACAGGAGAGAGAGCAGGTGTAGCTCAGTGGTTTGAGGGCCTGCTTCCCAGGTATAAGGACCCAGGTTCAATCCCCAGTACCTCCTAAAAATAAATAAATAAAAATAAAATTACTGTGCTAAAAAAAAAAGAACACACACGACTCAGGTTTGACAAGTTACAAGTGTTGTTTCCAAAAAATTATCTGAAATACATGTTCCATAGCTCAATTTGAGGACTGGAATGTATACTGCTCCAAGAGTCCCATTTTATCCAACACATTTCACTTATTTTATTTTGGAATGATATATAACTGTATATGAATACACATGACCCCTATTGATATGCAGTGTAAATTATAATGGTAAAACCAGGTAGTTTCCCCAAAGTCCCTCTCTAAGTTAAGCTCTCACTCACTTCAGAACCAACCACTCAAAGGATAGAAACATGTGCCACCAGATAAATAAATACCACACTAATGTAAGATGTTAATAACAGGAAATGTGTGTGTGTGTGTGTGTGTGTGTGTCTGTCTGAGGGGGGAGGTTATATAGGAATCCCCTATACTTTTGATGAAACTTTTCTGTAATTTAAACTTCTTTAATAAAGTTTATTACAACAATTAAAAAAAAATAAAACAGCACCAAATAAAATCCTTTTAACTACCAAAGAGACAAAACTATTCAAAACTATAACTTAAAGATAAGATCAAGTGTTGTTTTCTGAACTAGTGTTACACTTCATTGAGGTCAAACATAAATATGTAGCATACAAGTTCAGTAAGTCCTTACTAATAGGATCAGTATGTAAAAGGGCTGATGTCAAAAAACACTATAACTGTCTTTCATTATCAATGAAATTGACATCAAATTTCAAAGCAATTTTATGACCACTGACCTGACCTCTATAGCAGACAGAGAATCGATGATCTTAAAAGAGAGATAGAATGTGCTAAAGACAATATACGGTTTTTAGCTACTTTAATTCTGAACTAACATTTTTTGGACATATCTCTGTAAACAAAAGCCATTATGGAAACAAAAGGTGTCATATACCAAAAAGTTAATGGTTTTATATTGTGTAAGCATCTCAAGCCAAGACCACGTACCTGATTCCCTAACTAATCAGCATATCTACACCCAGACACATTACTTAATTTCATTTTTAAAAAAAGAGAGTGTCTCAGTACAATGAGAGTTAGGCATTTGTCTGGCAGCCTTTATTTTGGTACATATCATAACAAAACCTGTGCATCATTTCTTTTTCTCCCTGCAGGCATCTGTTTATGATTAAATTCTAACTTTAAGGGAAATAGGCAAACAAGCTATAAAATTTCCTAGAAGGAGAATCCTGGAGAGATACCCTTATCTCTGAATATAAATGTCCCAGGGTGAGTAAGAAAAACTTTAAGATTACATGTGTGTGTGAAAGAGTAAATGTGTGTGTGTATGTGTTTGTGTGGGAGTGAAAGGGGAATAAGCATATTTATGTCTGTGTGTATAAAGATCCAGAAAAATTTGCAATCAGTATACTATTATTAAATAATATGATTTCTATGTCCCCTTATTTCTCCCTCATTTTGGGGTACCTTTTGTGTTCTGGATTTAAATTATATACTAAATAGTGGGTTGTAGTTAATTGATGTGATACAGAATAAAAAGTATATAAGATATTTAGGATCTTGTATCTTTGGCAGTGACATGAGTTAATTAAAGGTTTGATCTTAACTACCCCTGACATGTCTATACCACACTGAAATGGTGGGTCTATAATGTGAAGAATCAGCCATTAGTGAGTATGATGAAGATATTTGTCATGTACCTAATCTTGGAAGTATTTTTTGTCATTACTAATGGTTTGCAATAGGAAAGGAAAAAGGGAAAGGAAAGGAGAGAGGGACCTCATTTTACTAACTTTCCATAATTAGAGCAAACCAATACATTAATTCCATCTGCTACACGAGGTTAAATGTGAAGGCTTAAAGACAGAAACCATCTTACTTCTTGTAGCTCTAAGACCTTGCAAGTAATGGGTGCTCTGAAAGCCTGTGTCAAATTGAATCTAAGTCAATATTGCAAATAAAATATTCTTCATATTGTCTTCTCTACCATTGTTTATTACTGACCTGTTTACAGAGTCATAAAAACAATAGCAGCAAAAACACCATCACAAACAAAGCCAATACTTGTTGTGCAACAGGCCTATTTAAGACACTCCAGAACAAGAGAAGATAGGAAAAGTAGTTTCCAAACTTCAAGAAACGAAAGAGAATTATACTTAAATACACAAAAACATTTCAAGCTATTCATAAAGAAAAATTTAAATGAAAATGCATAATATGATATTAAATGAGTATAACACTACTTACTGATGGCCTTCAGAGTAAGGAAATAATTGAATGGGGCTTTAAAAATATTTAGCTGGATAATTTTAGTAGTCTTAAGGAGTGACAGTTTCTATATAACTAAATTGCCTTTAAATTCTCTCTGATTAAAAATTACATGTAATAAGGATCATAAAATTTTAATAACTCAGAATCTAAAAGATCACAAATTTTTGAAGAAAAGCTATATTTAATAAACATTGAATGATCTAATGAAAACTAATATTATTCCATAAAAAGGAAGTTTAAATATATGTTATTCCAATTTTTTCTCTACAACAATATTTTGTATTCATTTGGTTGTTTTTAATTCATATCTCAAACAGCAAGAAACTTCAAACAAAACCCAAGAAAACAGTGCTGCACTGAGGGTAATTCCGTATATGTCAGCTCCACAGCTCCGCAGGGCTGCCTTGGCCAAGGCTGGATTCTCACCAACACTGCTTCCAGGCTTTGAATCAGAGCCACAGGAATTGGAGGGCATTTTGCATCATCTAGTTCAGTGCTTGACCCTGCTTCAGAAGCTGGCTTGCTTGCACTGCACCTGGAGCCTTTCAAAATATTTTCAAGCTCAGAAATCCCACAGACTCCTGGTCTTGCTCAACATGTGCACTTCTGTTCCAGAAGCCAGGAGACAGGTTGCTTCCTTTCCTGGCTCTTGGGGACAGAAAGACTGGGACTTCTCACCTATTAGATGGTGACCTGAATGAGTGCTTTCCTCTCGGGCATGAAAAGAGAGCACAAAGTGCCCTGAATGCTTAGTAGCCAGAAAGAGAATGCCAAATAAAAGCCCTATCCATTTTCCCCTACTGCAATTAGAGGCCTACCTCACCTTCAGTTTCTGACTGCTGCGGATGCCTCCTGTTTCTGGCTGCTGGGCTTTGGAAAGCACCCCCACACCTTATAACGATCTCGCCTGTTGGTTAATTAACACTAAAGGGCAGCTGTCACCCCACCCCCCCACATAAAGCCACAGCCATCACTGGATTATTTGAAGGCTAGGCATGTTGTTTGTCCAGGCACGGTGTTTTTCTGTCCTTTGGACACTTATTGCTCATTATCACTTCCACCAGTGGAAGAACAAGACAACACGGTCAGCTGTACCACTTCCAAGAAAGAGTTTAAATTTCCAAGAAAATGCTCAAATCTAAGTAAAGCCATTCTAGGCTTTCTCTGCAGGAGTTTTTAGCTCAGCAAAATTCCTCTTATAATCTTTGTTCATACCTTCTTCCCAAATGCTGAACTATATTAGTAAGACTTAGAAGCCTTTCCTGAAAATGTCTTACCTTTAAATTTCCTTTCCAGACATCTCTAATGGTCACTGGCAACTGAAGTACAATTCTTGATCTTCTCTTTCCCAACGCACTCCATATATACAACCTACTTATTTCGATTGGGCATATTTCCCTCCTCTCAAGAATGGATTTCAAAATCTATTGTTTTCCTTTCCCACAAGTAGACTAATACCAGTGCCTACTCTCTTCTTTCCTTCATCTTCTATATCTATTCCTCCCTTTTCAATGCCCACCCATCATCTTCTTTTTTAAATGCCTCACTCTCAATATAATCAGTGTTTACTGCCACAATCAGCTGGTACTTTCTGAAATCTCCAGGCACCACAGTTAGTTACCTTACCTTTATCTATTTCTGGGCTCTGAACTATTCTTTTTTTTTTTTCCCACTCCTTATTCTCTTTATACACTTTCTTTCCTCTCTCACCAATTCCTCCATCTGCTGGAATCTAAGATTCCCTTACAATTTTTGCATTCATTCTGCTTTTTTCACATCCCTGTCTCTTTGATAAGTGCAGTGTAACATATAAACAATGTGGATTTTTTTCTGTGTGCACTTTAAAGATTTCATATTTATCTCTTCCTCTTTTGGCAAATAATTCATTTTCTGTTGTTTTGTTTTGTTAATATAGTCTATGAGCCAGGGGCTCATAGACTATTAATTTTAGTAAAATTAATAGTAGATATTTTATGATAATGCAATGAGTAGACCAGAAATCACTCCTTTGGGAGCCATGAAGTCCTGAGTGGCAACACGCAAATGCTGTGGTAGATTAGTTAAACCAGAGAAAAAGTGATTAATTATAATTGCTTATCCAGTTAAATACTGAGTTACAGTGAGCATGTAAGATTGTTTTGAAGAGAATTCATTCAAGACCTACAAACTAGTGACAATGGCCATTTCTTTTTAAGTAGGTCCAGTAAAATACCCATATTTACCCTATAATCTAAGTAGTGGCCACAAATACGAGGCTAGTGATAACACATCATATATCTATATGTCATATGTTGTCTATGTAGACACCTATATCTCCATTTATATATAGCATATATTTTTAGTATTATTCAAGAATATAAATTTAAATATTTCTATTTGTTCAATCATTCAAATTCTCCAGGAAAAATAAAGCTTGAAGCATCTATTTAGAAGTCACTGTGCCTACATATGACTTTGTGAGTTTTTAACTAGCTTAAAAATATATAACTTATAACCAGAATCATACTAATACTGAGTGTCATTTTATGGTTAAATAAGAGTGCATTTGAAGGCAAAAATGACCCTAATAAATTCACCTGCTCAAAATTTCTACTTCATATATGTCATTTTTAATTCATCACTAGAGTAATCAATATCTCTGGCTAATTCAAAGATAACTCTTTTCTCCAACTTCTTTCATACTATGGATGAATACAACACATTTATATGCACTTTTACTTTAAATATTTTAAAATGTTAATTATTTTTAAAGGAATGCATGCTTAATGTAAAACATTTAGAAGACAGACTTAAATATAAGAACAAACACCAATTATTAACAGTGGTTGGATTGGATCACTCAATGCTTTCACTTGACTCCTCTAGCCTTTGCCTTTTACTAACAACTCAGGACATACTATGAAGCTTTGGCCAGATCCTCTCTTTAGAATGGAGGCACTCATTCCCCAGCTACTGGGACTATCTGCTGTTAACCATTCACAGTTCAGTCCCTCACTTGGAACTGCCGTTGGCTACTATAAGAAACTACCTTTCCTGAGAGGCAATGCCCCATCCCAGGGGGTACCTGCAACCAAGGACAGAATGATCCAGTGATACTAGGCCCAGCCTCTTTGCCTGGACTGGCAATCAAAAAGGCCATCCAAACTCCAGAGTTCCAACAGATCTATTACAACCACTGTGAAAGTCAGTTTCTCTGTCTACCCAATCCTGCCTTTCTCCCTTCCTTACAGATTTATCTCCCAAGATTATTCCCCAATAAACTTTCTGTATGTGTTTCTCTGCATCAGCATCTATTTCCGAGTGACTCAATTTAAGAAAAGCATAGTACCTAGAAAACAAATGTTAGGCTTAACCATGTGCCAATGAAATTAGGCAGTATTCTCTAGAGAAAGTTTTTTTCTCCCTATCAATAACCAAGTTTCATTAAGAAATATCCCTTTGGCTTTTTCTCTTTTGCCTTCTTTGCACCTGGATGTAGACAAAAATGCCTGGCAGGCAGAGCCATCTTAAGACTATAAAGACAGAAAGACCATAAAGACCATACCAAGGATCCAAAAAGATCCAAGATCCTTGACAACATCCCTGAGCAAACGAACTTGGGCCAGCTATCATCATACACTAAACTTCTCATGTGGGGAAAAAAACCCTTTTAGTGTATTTGTTGCTTGCAGTCAAATGCAACTCTGAACTGATGTAAGAGTCACTCTATCTAGATATTTATGTGAGTGTGTATGTGTGTAATTTAGTGTTATTTGGAAGAGCAAAAAAAAACTAAACTGTTGTTTAAATTGTAATTTGTGGCTTATCCTTGGTAAGGAAATTATAGTAATTAAAATAATTCCTTTAAAGAACAATTTAATGTTGCTGAGAAATACTCTTGATATCAAATTAAAATTAAAGTATTAAACTCTACTACACACATATACACCTACATAGAGTTGATGATGCCACCACCCTTGTAAAACTTCTTTATAGAAAAAGAAATTTGTCTGTTGTAGCATATTATATATTCTAAAGATGGTCACACTAATGAAGCAGGCTAGATAGGGAATCAATAGACAGATCTGGAACCTGTCAAGAAGTCACCATGGACATCAATACCCTCAAGATGGCTGGAAGACTCTTGTGAGAAATCCCATTTGCAATGAGGTTTCCTCAGGAAGCCAGGAGAAGCCCCAGATAGTCTCCAGGGGCCTTATCATTGGGCCTTCCCAGGGGATTGATGAGTGGGGTAATCAATCAAAAACAGCAAACAGCTGAAATTCCTCCCCTTCCATTAGCAAAGGGGCAGAATAATTAATGGTTCAAAATGCAAATACAAAGGTCTTTTACCCTTTCTTGCCTTTTGACCCCTGTTCTTGCTTTCTCACTCCTATTTTTGCCTTTTGTGCCCTGCTCTTGCCATGTTCACCCAACGTGGATCAACACACAAGTAAAACCTGGGCATTCATAATCTATAATGGGCAATTGTAGTCTGTAAATCAGCCCACTTTATCACTCTTCAGCCCCTTCCTCTCTGGGACCCATGATCTGTTATGTTCTCCCATTTCTCTTCCCTCCCTACCTTAATAAATTACTGGCCTAATCAACGTGGCATGCTCTTAAAATTCATTTCTTGCAGTTTAGCCAAGAACCTAGACAAAATCCTGCTACACTAATATATATTTCATCCCACATGCTCTTTGAAAAATAGGTATGACACTCTTTCCAACTGAGGGGTTAAATCTGTGTTCCTTCACCTGGAATCTGGGCAAGGGCTTGTGACTGCTCCTGACCCATAGAAACCGTGAGAGATAATAAATGATTATTTTTGTTTTAAGTCACTAAATTTTGGGGTGATTTGTTATGCACCTTTAGGCAAGAGGAACACCTGTGGTTTAATTTAGTTATCTGATTTTTCAAAACACAGTTTTTTTAACTGTTAAACTGAAGATAAGTTTATAACTTTAATCAAAACATATTTAATATGGGCCCATTTCTCTTTTACACTGTGATGAAAACTAGAAAAACGCATTAAGATCTGTTATGTGTGGCATACAGGACCCTCACCCTAGATTTGATAATGCATCCTAGCTGTTGTAGTGGCATCTGGAAAAACAATAATGGTCAGCATTATTATCCCTCTGTTAAAATTACTTCAAAATGTTTGTCAAATATATTATATCTTCTAACCAGCAGGCTTCTCATTTCTTGCAGGGATTCTGTAAACAAAGGAAAATTACCACAGAATATATTTGGAGTTACAAGCAAAACTGTAAAAATGCCAACTCCGGGCAAAGATCTGAGGATACAGAACTTACTTGAACTTGATGCTTCCTTCTGTGAAAAAACACTTTAGTAAGTAAATGGGCAACAGATATCTCACATTTCAATGCCATGATATACCGAGAAAATCCAACAAAGTTCAAGAAAGCAACTTATTTCTAGCTCTTCTATGGGTCAGGCTTA
Source organism: Chaetophractus vellerosus (assembly GCA_004027955.1). Taxonomy (NCBI): domain Eukaryota; kingdom Metazoa; phylum Chordata; class Mammalia; order Cingulata; family Chlamyphoridae; genus Chaetophractus; species Chaetophractus vellerosus. Next base: position 8,425 of record PVKH010014119.1, read on the forward strand.
TCCATACCCTAATTTCCTATATGTAATTTAAATATCAAAATTCTCATTTCATTCTGAAAAATTTGCAACATAAACAGCAATATTGTTATAAAACAAGCACACACACACCTGAAATCAAATACTACACTTTCTCGGCCCAGAAAATATTACTAGGCCATTTAAGCAGTAACTGAATCTATTCACAGAAAATCAGCAGGTTAGGTAGAAAATTACTCACCCAACATGTAGGTGGTGGAGAATGTTGCAGGGTCTGAACTGCTGCCAAGATATTTGGCATTGGCAAATGTCCACTTTTCAACTTCCTGCAATGCACTTAACCTACCACTGTTACTCAGTGTACTATAACTGTAGTACAAGTGCCTCTGTACCTAAGCTCATATTCCCTTGACTAGAAATATTTCCATATGAGGTAATAAATATACATGCCAATTTTTAAAAGTACATATAATAAACATTCCTGAGGTCCTTTGAAAGCTTACAGTTAAAGTTTTTGTGTACATGGATTAGAAAATGAGGGGCAAGGAAAACTTTATTAGCATGACATTAAGCACTTGATTTGTTAAATCTGCAGTGTCATCCTCCCAGGTTTTCTTCTTTAACATGCTAAAGTGAGTATCACAGCTGTTGAAGACTCTGCCTCAGATGCCCAGAGGCATACACAAACAAGCTGCAGTGATTATTCCTGTAAGCACCTGTGCCTAGACCCAGTTCATTAAGCAATCATTGAGCCCATTGAAAAGACCTTTCAAATCTTCCATATAAAGAAAATCTTATGCCCTCTTCTCTCTTTCTCCTTCTCTCTCCATATATGGAAAAGATAACAAAGATGATTGACAGAGATTAGATGGTAACTACACTAAACACGGGTATTCCAGTTAGCTAATGGAGTATAACAAATCAATAACAAATCATGCCAAAATTTAGTGATTTAAAACAATAATAATCATGATCGTGTAATTTACTTGTAACTATTGTGCCAAAAGAAAGTGTGAGTCCACTTTGTCTTCATATGACAATAAAATGGCCTAACTAAATCTTATTACCAAAGGGAAAATCTTTTATTCCTTAACTCTTTCCCAACATGAATGCAGTGTATCTAGAGCCAGACATGAAGATATCAACTTTGTTCTTCTGGATACTTGAAGATATTGTGATTGGAAAAGTGATATTAGTGCACTTCAAATCCTCATTCCTCAACTGAATCTACTCTTTGTCAACATTTAATTTAGAACTTGTAAATTTTGTAAGCATCCCAATATTTGTATCATAAGTTCTAATTGAGAAGTTATTTATGGGGCATCTTCTTATTTATAGTAGAATTGATATGACTGCTACTAAGCCATTTAGAAGGAATTGGTATCTAGTATAAACATTAACCATCTCCTTTTTTATTAGAGAAGATGTGGGTTTACAGAGAAATTATGCATAAAATACAGGATTCCCATATACTACCCCAACACTGACACCTTGCATTGGTGCCTAACATTTGTTACAAATGATGATAGGGGATTTCTACAATTGCACTATTTTTTAAAACTGATGAAAGAGTAATAAATTGGTTTATTAATTATCTTCCATAGTTTAGATTAGGTATATTTTTGCCCATATACCACTCTATGATTAACACCTTGTGTTAGTATCATACATTTGTTATAATTCATGAAAAAACATTCACGTATTTCTAACTGTAGCCCATCATCTACAATAGGGTTCACTGTGTTATACAGTCATGTGTTTTATCTTTTAATTTTGGTTCTAGTAATATATATGACCTAAAATTTCCCATTTTAACCACATTCACCTACAAAACTCAGTGCTTTTAATTACATTTACAATAATGTGCTATCATCACCACCAACCATTTCCAAACCTTCACAATCAACCTAAATAGAATTTCTGTACAAAATAAGCATCAGTTCCCAATTTGCTACCCCCAATCTATCCCCCTGGTAAACTTTATTCTAGATTCTAACTCTATGAATTTGCTTATTACAATTAGTTCATATCAGTGAGAACATACAATAGTTTTCCTTTTGTGTCTGGCTTACTTCACTCAGCAGAATGTCCTCAAGGTTCATCCATCTTCTTGCATGCATCAGGACTTTATTCGTTTTACAGTCCATCATATGTATATATCACTCTTTGTTTATCCATTCATCGGTTGATGGGCACTTGGGTTGCCTCCATCTTTTAGCAATTGTAAATAATGCCACTACAAATACCAGTGCGTAAATATCTATTCAAGTCCCTCCTTTCAATTCTTCTGGATATATATCTAGAAGCAGGATTGCTGGATCATATGGTAATTCTATTAGTTCCTTGAGGAACTGCCAAACTCTCCTCCACAGTTACTGCACCATTTTACATTCCCACCAGCAGTGAATGAGTGTTCCTATTTCTCCACATCCTCTCCAACACCTACAATTTTCTGTGTTTTTTTTTTAATAGTAGCCTTTCAAGTGGACATGAACTGATATCTCATCATGGTTTTGATTTGCATTTCCTGAATACCTAGTGGTGTTGAGCATCTTTTCATGTACATTTTAGCCATTTGTATAACCTCTTTGGAAAAATGTCTATTCAAGTCTTTTGTCCATTTTTAAATTGGGTTGTATGTCTTTTTATTGTTGAGTTGTAGGATTTCTTTATATATTCTGGAATATTAAACCCTTATTGAATAGGTAGTTTTCAAAATATTTTCTCCTATACAGTAGGCTGAATTTCACTTTCATGACAAAGCCATGACAATTTTTTAAAGTTTTGTGGCAGCCCCATTTATCTATTTTTCTTCCTTTTGTTGCTTGTGCTTTGGGTATAACGTCTAAGAAACCATTGCTTAACACAAAATTTTCTCCAAGGCATTTTATAGTCCTGATTCTTATATTTAGGTCTTTGATCCATTTTGAGTTAATTTTTCTATACTGTATACCATAGGCATCCTCTTTCATTCCTTTTCATGTGGGTATTGAATTCTCCCAGAAACATTTGTTATAGAGATAACTCTTACCCAATTGAGTGAACTTGGAAGTGCTGTAAAAATTTAATTGGCCATAGATATGGGAGTCTATCTTTGAATTTTCAAATTTTATTCCATTGTTCAATATATCCATCCTTGTGCCAGTACCGTACTGTTTTGACCACTGTAGCTTTGTGGTATGTTTTAAAGAGAAGATGTGTGAGTTTGCTGACTTTGATTTTTTTTCTAGATGCTTTTGGCAAGTCAAGTTACCCTTTCAAATACATTTGATAATTGGCTTTTCCATTTCTGCAAATTAATCTGTTGGAATTTTGATTGGGATTGCATTGAATCTGTAAACCATTTTGGTTAGAATTGACATCTAAATGAAATTAAGTCTTCCAATTCATGTACATGGATTATGCATCCATTTTATTTAGGTCTACTTTGATTTCTTTTAGCAATATCTTGTAGTTTTCTGTACATAAGTCCTTTGCATCCTTGGTTAGATATATTCCTAGTTATTTGATTCTTTTAGCATACTATTGTAAATGGAATTTTTTCATGATTTCCTCCTCAGCTTGTTCATTACTAGTATATAGAAACACTACTTATTTTGCATGTTGTTCTTATATCCCACCACATGGCGGAATTCATCTTTTAACTCTAGTAGCTTTGCTGTAGAATTTTCATGACTTTCTGTATATAGGATCATGTGATCTGCAAACAGGGAAAGTTTTACTTCTTCCTTTTCAATTTGGATGCTTTTTATTTCTTTTTCTTGTCTAACTGCTCTGGCTAAAACTTCCAGTACAATGTTGAATAACTGTGGTGACAATGGGCATCCTTGTTTTATTCCAGATCTTAGAGGGAAAGCTTTCAGTCTTTCACCATTGATTATGATGTTAGCTATGGATTTTTCATATGTGCCCTTTAGCATGTTGAGAAAGTTTCATTTTATTCCTATTTTTCTCAATGTTTTTATCAAGAAAGGATGCTGGATTTTGTCAAATGCCTTTATGTGTCAATTGAGTGATTGTGTGTTTTTTCCCCTTTGTTTTCTCAATGTGATATATTACATTAATTAATTTTCTTATGTTGAACCACTCTTGCATACCTGGGATAAAACCCACTTAATCATGGTGTATATTTTTAATGCACAGTTGAATTTGAATTGCAAGTATTTTGTGACAGACATTTTGCATCTATAATCATAAGAGAAATTGGTCTGTAACTTTCTTTTCTTATAGTATCAGGATTAGGATGATGTTGGTCTCATATAATGTGTTAGGTATTGCTCCCTCCTGTTGAATTTTTTGGAAGAGTTTGAGCAGGACTGGTATTAATTCTTCTCAGAATGATTGGTAGATTGGTGAAGGAATCTGTTCCAGGGCTTTCCTTTGTTGGGAAGTTCTTGATGACTGATTCAATCTCTTGTAATTGGTCGGTTGAGGTCTTCTATTTCTATAAGAGTCAGTGTAGGTTGTTCCTGTCTTTCTAGAAATGTTTCCATTTTATCTAGATTGTATAATTTGTGGGCATACAGTTTTTTGTAATATCTTCTTATGATACTTTTTATTTCTGTGGCATCGATAGTAATGCCCTCCTCGCTCACTTCTGATTATATTTATTTGCATCTTCACTCTTTTAATCCTTGTCAGTTTAGAAAAGCATTTGCCAATTTAATGATCTTTTCAAAGAACCAAGTATTGGTTTTGTAATTTTTCCTTATTGCTTTTATTCCCAATTTCATTTATTTCTGTTCTAATCTTTATTATTTCTTTCCTTCTGTTTGCTTTGGGATTAGTTTGCTGTTCTATTTCTAGTTCCTCCAGGTGTGCAGTTTTGTCTTTGATTTTAGTTATTTCTTCTTTTTTAATTTACTGTAAATAAATTTCCCCTCAGAACTGTCATCGCTGTATACAATAAATTTTTGTATGTTTTGTTCTTGATTTCATTTGTCTCAAGATATTTACTGATTTCCCTTGCAATTTCTTCTTTGACCCACTGATTGCTTAAGAATGTGTTATTCCTATAATCAGCACTATACTTGATAAATATATGTCCCAGAAACTTAAGTCTTTGGTCTATCCATGTGCCAGTTGAGCCCTGAATTTCAGCAGAGTTGCAACACCTACTTTCCAGTTCATTGGACTCACCCCGGACAACTAACAAGGAAATGATGATGGACCGTGCCCATCCCAAGGAACCGAGAGTCTGCAACTGCAAGCAAGATAGTCCCATCCATCTGCCCCATGGGATCTAAGCTCCCTCTCAATTAGAAGCAGAGTGGACATCACCATCCCCAAATCCTCAAGATTGGGAATGAACAACAGACTGAAGTAGATTCATTATTATTATACTATAGATTTATTATTTTCTAGCAATGGAAGAACTCTTATCATTGATATAAAAGCAGTGGCTACTAGAGGGTCTGAGGTATGGGAGAGGGAAGAATAGGAGTAATATGGGGGCATTTTCAGGACATTAGAGTTGTCCTGCATGACATTGCAGTGACAGATATGGACCATTGTGTATTTTGTCATAACCTACAAAATTGTGAGGGACAGAGTGTAAACTATAATGCAAACTGCAATCCACAGTTAGGAGCAATGCTTCAATATGTATCAATCAATTGTAACAAATGTACCACCCAAATGAGGGATGTTGTTGAGGTGGGAACATGTGGAAGGCACAGGGAGTGGAGCATATGGGGATCCTTTATATTTTTATGTAACATTTATGTAATCTAAAGCTTCTTTAAAAACAAAAAAAATTAATAAAAAAGAATGTGTTATCTTCCATATATATGTGGATTTTCCATTTCTCCACCTGTTATTATTTCCATCTTCCTTCCATTATGGTCAGAGAAGATGCTTGATTTGTGATTTAACATGTAGACTATCCTGGAGAACGTTCTATGTGCTCTTGAGAAGAAGGTAAAACCTGCTGTTTGGGGGTGCAAGTTCTGTATAAGTCTGTTAGGTCTAGTTCGTTTGTCATATTATTCAAGTTCTCCATTTTCTTATTGATCTTCTGTCTAATTTTTCTATTGATGAGAGTGGTGTATAGAAGTCTCCAGCTATTGTTGTAGAGATGTCTATTTCTCCCTTCAGTTTTGTCAGTGTTTGCCTCATTTATTTTCGGGCACCATGACTGGGTCCATAAATATTTATGATTATCATTTCTTCTTGAGGAATTGCCATTTGTTTTCTTTACACTTTTCTGAATTTATTCTCTCACAATTACACTAAAAACGGTTACATTTTAGTTATACCTATTTTCAAGCTCCACATTACCTAGGCTTGACCACAGGAATCAGAGAGCCCATCAACATAAAATGGAGTACCATATTGCATCTCCATTTTCTGACCTGCTCTAGCAGATTACAGCTTTGCCATGTCCATGAAGCCTCTGTAGACTTCATTATTTAGTAGCCATTCTGTGTATAGTAAACATTCACATAAATACCCATTGAATGAGCAATAAATGATGATGATTTGAGTGTTAATACAATGATTCTTTTGCTTCTTGAGGGCTAAGCCTCCAACTACAAAATAAATTTGGTTAGTAGAGTGGGTACTTGGAGAAGTTTGACCCTCCAACAAAAAGAGGAAAGAACAAAGGCCACAACAGCTCCAGTAATTTGCTTATCAGGAGAAAACCTTCAATATTAAGAATAAAAGTAGGGGCTGGCTGGATAGGTCAGTGGATAAGAGCGCTGGTATACCATATGGGAGGCCCTGGGTTCAGTTCCCGGGGACCTCTCCGAGCAGGCAGACGGCCTTGAGAAAGGCAAGCCGCTGTGGGCGGGCAAAGCCGCCATGGACAAGGCAAAAAAAAAAGCCGCCACGGGCAGGGCAAAGTCACCCGTGAAACACGGAGCTGCCGCCGAATCACGGAAGCCGAGCAGCCCGCAAAACACAGAACTCTGCTGCCCGCAAAACACGGAGCGAAGCCATCCGTGAAACGGAATGGAGCCACCCACGAATGGAGCGAGCCGCCTGTCCTGTGCGGAGGGCCCACTCAGTGCGTCACTGCAAAGACAGGGGGAAACAAGAAGCAGACATAGAAAAACACAGAAGAATGGACACACAGCAAGAGCAAGCAGAAAGGGGGGGGGGGGGTTGTAACCAAAAAAATAAATAAATAAATAAAGGTAAAGGTTTGGAGTATGTTTCAAGGTCAGAATATCAGCCAAAATCTGATCTTAAAGGAAGTGGTTCATATTTTCCATGAATACCTCATTGGAAAGTAACCTTGGGGATCATACAATCCTGTGGTTTTAAAAAGTTTTTTTAGCTGCAGAATTTTTTCCCTTCTCCAAAGGGATGTCTTCGAGAGAACTCCAATGCAGAAACAAGTAAAAGCTAAGCTACCTGGTTGGGAGATCAACTACAATGTCCATTCCAGTGTGTTTAATTCACCATGCTCTCAAGTTAGAGTTCTGGGACCAAATTCCTGGCTGCCTAAGGTTGATTTATTTGCCTGAACCATTTTTCCTCATCCGTAAAATTAGAATAACAGCACCTTACTTTTTTTTTTTAAGTTAGGAAATGGAGGAGAAAAGAACAGAGCTTGCTGAGAAATGGGAGAGAAGGACGGAAATACGCACTGAAATTTGGTGTGGGCTAGAGGCAGAGAGAGTGGGCTTTGGCTTATGTGGTCACCTTTTAAGCTATTAATTCTTCCACCCCTTGCTAATGCTAAGGGGAGGGGCCCCAGGTGTTTTGTTTACCCTACCAATGGTGGGGGCCAATGATGCAGCACCTTACCTTTAAAGGTTGTTACATATCAAGCTCTTAAAACAGTGCCTGCACACAGTGCCATAGCTATTTTTGTTTAAGGTCTCTGTAATTCAGTTTCCTCAATTGTAAATGAGGATAAAACAGTTCCAACCTCCTAGGGTGGTTGCAGGGATTCAACGAGTTAACATTTTTTTAAAAAATGGCTTAAAACTGTGCTATTAAGGTGTGAAGCTTCATCAGTCTCTCTGGACAACTACAGTCTAGTCCTGCCAGATTTGGGTTATTACACAGGGCTCTGGCTCTGGCCCTATCCCTGGCAAAGGAGAAAGTTGGGAGAAGCTTCATTGGTCCCTGGGGCAATGAGAGCAGCTTGAGTCTCCGCAGCTTACAGCACCAACTACATCCTTGGCTCCTACTACACAACCAGCAAGGAAGAAAGGGCAAGGAAGCTCTAAACTAAAGAGAGAAACTGCACCCAGAGT
>PVKH010014120.1:0-16608 GCA_004027955.1 Chaetophractus vellerosus
CAAACGACGAGCTGGGAAATTCTCTCCGAATGTTGAAATCAGTTCCCTTTTATAAGCAGTCAACTGAATTGATAACAGCGTCATCCATTCTTCATCCAATCTTGCTGATTGATGCAGATGCAATTAGCCCCAGGCTTGCTGGACCCAACAGCTGGGCACAATTACCTGGCCGAGTTGACACATTAGCCTAGCCATCACAAGGACTTAATGATCATCTTATCACTGCACATTTTACAGATGATTCCAGTATGGATTCCATGATGTTGTCCAAGTCATGGCATAGATACTTCCAAGGCTGCTCTAGACAAGGGATTCCTAACTCCCAGCCAAGTGGTTATTCCTCTATATTCCTTATCCCAATTTCCAAACCAGTTAGTTAAGGTAAGTTAAAAACACTGTTAATTAAATGCTGGACATCCTGAATTAACTGACCTTGAACACTTCAAAGATAGTATAACTGGAAAAAATGCAATTTTGCTTATGAATTTATAATCTAAGAAATAATTACATCCTATATACTTAAAAAATTGAAACACATGAGAAAAGTATCCAAAAAAACATACCAAAACTAATTATATAGAACCTCAGCTATTTAGATTTGTGGTTTTCAAATGCCTGGAAAAGATACATTTGACCAGCTCATAAAATTGCTCTGTACAGGAAATTTTCTATCTAAGCCTTTACAGCCATTTTTTCCAAAAATGCCTTGCAAGTCTTCTAAATTCTTTAGCTAGTCATACTCTCACAATAGATCATGTATGTTTGTTATAGTACTTAATAAAATAATATTTTCTTATCTACCTGCCTTTGCCACCAAACTATGCTTACTTTTGAGAACAAATATTGCCATCTGTATCCCCAAGACTAGAAAAGACATAATATTTATTTAACAATTGTTTATTGAGTGGATGGATAAAATAATGATTGAATTTACTTTCCACTTTGTTGGGCCTCATCTTATAGTTGAATGTTTGGGGATTTAAATCAACAGATGGTGTCTATTGATGTTCAAAAAGTAAGGCTGTGATCAGCTACTTGAGGTGAAGGAAAAACTAAAACATCTGCTGGAAATTGGTTTACTTAGATAAATGCAGGTACAAGAATTGTAACTAATAGAGCCTGGGAATGAAATACCTGCTCTCTACTCAGAACAAGTAACTAGACTCCCATATAGACAGAAAAAGTGGACCAAGAAAAAGGGCATGTATTAACAAACTATCTTTTTCCTTGCCCCCCTGCTTTCATCAGTTATGCTTTGAAGAGCTCTCCGGCCATTTGCTTTTCTTTCTTTTTTTTTTTTATTATACATACCCCGCTCCCTTCTGCTTGTTCTTGCTCTGTTCATTTTTTCTCTGCATTCCTCTGTGTCTGCTTGTCTCCCCCTGCTGGGGCGACCTGCTGAGTCAGCTCACCAGCACGGCAGCCCGCCTGCTCACGGGGGCTTGACCTTGCCCATGGGGGCTTGCTTTTTTGCTCGCAGGGGCTTGCCTTTGCCTCTGGCGGCGTGCCCCACCTGCGTTGGCTTGCCTTCTCGAGGCAGTCTGCCCGTTCAAGGAGGCCCGGGGACTAAACCTGGGGCCTCACATGTGGTAAACCGGCGCCCTACCAACTGGGCTACAGCCAGCCCCCGCCACTTGCTTTTCTATGTAAGATGAAGCAGAGGTGTTCCCCAGGGATGGTGCATATCACCTCTGCCTATTATTTCTAAATTTGGTGTTACCAGCAGTGGATGCAATCTTCCATAATGATTGAAATAAGCCCAAAGGATTTCATTCATTGTTGTGAATTATTCACTTGCAGAAACATTTTTGTTTATATCCATAACTTACCATAATAAAAGAGCTGTAACAAAAATAGACATAAAACATATGAAGTTGTGTTTAGCAGATGTTGTAGTACATTGAAATGAAAAGATTAAGAAGGTGCTCTTTTGCAAGAATAGAACTATTCATCCAATTAATGAACAAACCTCATTTTCAAACCTCAGGAAGAATTGTAAATACATATTTTCACTTCAATGGCAAGGACAGGCCTTTAAGAAATTAGAGCTTCTTGTAAAAAATCATGAGGACTGTACATTTATAAAGTTAAATCACATTATGTTATCTGTATATTTCATCCATTATTTTTTAAATGCCAGATCATCTATTTTGAGCTCTAGGTTGCTTCATTAAAATTAGATTGCTAAAAAGTATTTGACATTCCTTTGGGAGCACTTTCCCTCCCATTCTGGCTGTCAAGTACTATGAAGGATTTTTAAAACATCATTATTTTTATATTACTAACATTATGTCTTCAGTCAATCACTTGTTTTTACTTTAACATTAAAGTTATCAAATAACTACAAGAGTACACGGGGAAAATAATTCTAGTTATCTTTCTGCACATTTTTATAAAACAAAATAAGTTTATTGTTTTTTATTCAGTCAAATATCTCCAGTCTTTCCACATGAGGAAATTTTGAGTCTTTTTGCAGCAGTTGTGTGTATGAATGTTTCCTGGGAATGGTACCGATAGTTGCACAAATGTTGATAGCAAACTCTTTCTACTTGATACTAATATGGGAAAGTTTAAAATCAAAGCACTCTCTTTCATTTACAATGCATTTTGTATTAGGACCAGAGGGTTTCAGTGAGAAAATGTCTATCCTTAATTTCTCCTTACAGCCTTGTTAAATTCCATGTCTATGCTTACTAGATTGTGTGTTGCTTCTTACTTTTTAAAATTTTTTAAATCTATTTTAATTTACCTAGATTACATAAATGTTACATGAAAAATGTAGGGGATTCCCATATGCCCCACTCCCTACCCTTCGCACACTTTCCCACATTAACAACATCCTTCATTACTGTGGTACATGTGTTACAATTGATGAACATATATTGGAGCATTGCCACTAAGCATGGATAATAGTTTGCATTATAACTTAAATTCTCTCCAGCACAATGTTGTAAGTTATGACAAGATATATAATGGCCTGTATCTGTCATTGCAACACCATTCAGGACAATTCCAATGTACCGAAAATGCCCCCATATTACACCTATTTTTCACCTCTCCCTCCCCTCAGAACCTCTGGTAGCCACTGCTTCCACACCAATGATACACGTTCTTTCATTGGTAAAATATCAATAAGTCTATAGTAGAAAACAGTAAGTCCACTCTAGTCCATCATTCATTCCCCAATCCTGAGGATTCTGGTATGGTGATGCCCACTCTGTCTCCAATTTAGAGGGAGCTTAGATCCCATGGGGCAGATGGATGGGACTATCTTGTTTGCAGTTGTAAACTCTCTCTGTTCCTTGGGATGTTTGTTGTCATCAGGGTTCTTTCTTAAACTAATTTCTCTTTTATTTTCTCTAAAATTCTCTCTCTCTGAATATAAATGAATATAAAGTGTCATCTGACAATTGCTTATCTAGAGAAGATGGTTACATTGGGATATAATGTAGTTAAAAGCACAAAATAGGGGCTGGCTGTAGCCCAGTGGATAGGGCACCGGTACACCACATGGGAGGCCCCAGGTTCAGTTCCCAGGGACATTTCCAAGCGGGCAGACAGCCTGAGAAGGCAAAAGGCGCCATGGGTGGGGCAGAGCCACCATGGGCAGGGCAAAAAGCTGCCACGGGCAGGGCAAAGCCGCCATGGGCAGGGCGAGCCACCTGCGAATGGAGCAAAGCCGCCTGTGAACAGAGCAAAAAGCCACCTGGGAACGGAAGCAGAGCTGCCCACAAGCGGGACAGCTGACTTGGCGTGTCGCCACAGCGGGGGGAGACAAAAGCAGACTTAGAAGAACACACACAAAAAATGAACACACAGCAAGAGCAAGCAGAAAGGAGAAGGATCTGTAACAATAAATAAATAAATAAATTTTTTTAAAAAGCACAAAATAAAAATTAGGGAATATAAAAATTAAAGTATCGAATTTCAAATGTTGCTTTGATATTTTTTATTCTTTCATGGATAGAAAAAGTAAGTTTTCTGTTCAAATTCTCCACATAATATCTGCTCTGGTTGAGATAAATAGGTCAATCAAGAGAAAGACTTTTTTTATACAAGAAAAACTGAGAGATAGCGGGAGAAACAAAGAGAGGGAGAGAAGCAAAGAAGAGAGAAGGAGGGAGAAAGGAAAAAAAAAAGAGGACCTTTTCAAGAAGCTATCATAGAAGGTGGGAATGTGATGAAGTGAAATTCAGAGCAGCAAATATTATTCCTTTTTGCCAGTGTTGTCCAAAAGTATGAGTGAGTTAGCATGAGTAGGGAAAAAATTACTCTTCTAGAATTGCAAGTTTTGAAATACTAAGAATTTGGGCAAAATTGTTAGCTTCAGTGCATTATATATTTGTATAAACCTAAAGAATGTGAAATGAAATGAACACCCTTTCTTCATCCACTGCTTGTCAGAGAGCCCTGAAGGTCCCAGGGTACCTGGAAACAGAGATACACTCCATTACTGGTGCTACTTTTTGCATTTTCCATGTGCCTGTAAGCCTGAAGTCAAAATGAATTCAAACTATAGACACAGAATAGTAATTATATCAGCCTCTTCCTTTATTTCCTGCATGTGCGTGTGCATGTGTGCGCGTGTGTGTGTGCATGTTTTGTGTGTGAGGATGCAGGCATGTGATGGATAGAGTGATGGATAGATAGGAGAGAGAGAGTGGGAGGAGACAGAGAGACAAACTGGAATTTCTGAATGTTGGAGAAACTTGGTTGGCAATAAGAAGGAAATATATAAATTTGAAAAAATGGAATGACCCTATGGAAATAAGCGACATGTGGAACTTTAGAGTGTTAGAAACTCTTTCAGAAAACAAAGATTTGGGGAACTGGCTGTGGCTCAATTGGTTGGGCTCTGATTTACCAGATGGGAGGCCCCTGGTTCGGTTCCCGGGGCCTCCTGGCGAAGGCAAGCTGCCACGGGGTGAGCTGACTTGGCAGGGGGAGACAAGCAGACACAGCGAAACGCAAAGCAAATGAAAACAGCGAGCACAAGCAGCAAGGGGGGGATATATAAATAAATAAAAAATAAATCTTAAAAAAAAAAGATTTGTAATCATTGATTGTTAAATGTAGAATTTGCCTTATTTTTTCCCTGCATTCTACTGAGACCTAAACAAAGAAATTTATGTAATTTAGCCAGAATAATATATCTTTCCATTTCTGTTATAGTTTAGAGTCTTTAACAAAGTCTGCCTTCTTCCTTGTGACACCCCTGCACTGATTTCTCTCATTTAAACAAGAACACACCTGATTAAGGAGCAGATGTCTTATCCCTAGGTGGATGGTTTATTTTTTACATAACTATTATATTACAGAAAAAAGACTAAATTTGCTAATGAGATAACTGTACTTTAGTTAAATAAGTCTTTTGTCATTTCCACTTCTTACAAAGTGCCATATTTCATTTGCAAAAAAAAAAAAAAAAAAACAAAACCACAAAAAAACAAAACAAAACAGAAAAAAACCTCATGCCATTTACCAAAAGCAGCTGTGGTGTTATGGAAAGAGCTCTGGGCTTAAGCACAGAAATCCTTACCAGCTGATTAACCTTGGGAAGTTCTCTTAACTGCTCCTGTTCTCAGGTTCATAATCTATGACACTAGTTTTATAATACTGACTGTCACTATGGAAATATTTAACAATATTATGGAGTTATAATATTATAATTGTAATTATCATGTTTTGATTTAATCATTTCAGCTTGGACCCCAAGGAGAGAATGTCTCTTCCTGTCCAAAAGGAGTTAAAAACTCCTTACCCCATTGCCTGCAAAATACAGAGGGAGAAAAATCATTTCAAAAGCAAAATTCTGGGGCTTATTATTCCATTAAGAGAACAAAGGAGCTATAACAAAGGAGTTATAGTATTGCAGAGTTGTTCTTTTCTCTAAATAAAAAATCAGCCAGGCTAATGGAGAGAATAGTGTAGAAAAGAGGGTCTTCTAAAGGATACTTCCCCCTCAAAAAAAATCACTCAAAATTTAAAGATTGTAATTCATGGGAGCCGGTGTAACTCAGTAAGTTGAGTGCCTGCTTCCTGTGTACATGGTCCCAGGTTCAATCCCCGGTGCTTCCTTTAGAAAAAAATTTATTACAAAGACTGCAATCTGAAAAATTACATAAGCAAAGACAAAGAATTAGTTCTGATATATAATTTATATCATGAAGCAAAAATCAAGTTGCCTCACAGCAAAAAAATAACAAATGAGATAGATACCTATGGCATACAACCATATCTCCAGGTTTTGCAACAAGAGTGGTAGTACACAGTAAAATTGGCCATATACTAGATAGGTAAAAGCTTTCTTATAACAGGAAGTTAGACAATTCTATAGAGAGAAATAACCAAGGACCAAGGATCAAGATCAGACCTGTGGTAAATCTTTTCTATTTCATTTGTATCGTATATAATTATTATCCAAGTATGTGGCTTTACTTAGTCTCCACAAATCCTTTAGTCAGCTTCATAAAAAGCCTACCAAAAAAATCCTTTAAAATACTGTTTTTTACACTGTGTGTATATGTACTTGTATATGTGTGTGTGTATATACATACCTATGTGTATATATGTAAGTACTCACACATGAAAACACACATATATATGCAAATTTATGGAAAGAACCCAGCTTGAATATCTGAAAGAATGAACATTCTTTTGTCTAACTTGAATAAAACCATGTTAGTGACATTTCTTCATAATGGTCTCTTAATAGAGCCTAATTCTCTAGGGTTCTCATGTGTTACCAAAGTATAGGCCATGGTAGCTGGCACATAGTAGGTGCTGAACACATCTATTTATCCTAAATCAAGTCTAGTTTTATAGGGGGTAATGCAGTATAGAGCTCAGGTACAGCCTTTATGGAATTTAAAAGTTGATGGAGAATTACAATGTGGCAAAAGCTACTGCAGTTTGATGACATATTTGGGGGTAGAATGTCTGAAAATTGAAGCATAAGCTTTCATATCATAAAGGAAGTTTCATTATCAGGGACCTAAGAAATATTTTTAAATTCTTAACTGTGGTACACATAGACATTGCCTCCTTTGAGTCCAAACTACTTGTAAAAGTTGATGGCTCTATTGGCTTTGGATGCAGGAAGCAGCTAGCTATTGGCTCAAGAGAAGAGGGCCAGGTAGCTGCACATCTTGCTGGTTTGATGTCCAGAGAACTTGAGCTGGGCACTTCTTCTTCCATTCAGCCCTGTAACTCACTCCCAATCCTCATCTCTTTAGGACTGAAGTGAGGTGGTTCTTCAGTCATAAAGCATCTGTGCTGGAATGTGCTATGTATCTTAAACTAGGGTTGAGAAAAGAGGCTTTCATCCCCCATCACTACAAGAGCACATAGAGCTTTGTTCAATTGGCCACCTTGCATGTTTATCTCAGCAGTCTGCTTGCAGTGCCTGTCACTCCATTTTACCACCCAGCAGAGGGCAATATGGAGACATACCTACCTTCCACAGAAGCCTCAGGTAAATTGAGCAAGCTTTGGGATCTTGTTCTTGGAAAGAAGTGTGGGAAAACTGTGTCCGCTTAAGGCAGGACCAGGACAAAGCCTGGCCTTTTCCTTAGTCAGAGCAGCCAGGGATTTCCACTACTACCTAGTAGCTCAAAAGTCATCATTAGACATCTGATCACATGTAACAAATGAAGAGTGGCTTCCAGTTGTGAACACATAATTGGTGAAAAGTGAATATTTTACTGATGCCCAAAGCATGAAAATTGTTCCCTAAGATCGAATATGTTTCTGCACCACAGTGTGCCATTTACATATTTATGGTACAGCACTGACTAAGCTCGATATTGAAACACTGATTTCTGGAGCCTCAATTTAACCAAGGTAAAGATCGATGCTTTCAGGATGAGTTTGAATTTTCAAATGAATGAGTAGTGTTTGTATATACATTTGTGGAAAAATTTTCAAAATCATATATAAAATAAATGGTGTTATTTATAAAATCAAATATTTGAGGATATCAACTTAAAACAAGTATATTTTATTGATTTAAAGTTTAAGTGGAAGAGTAATTATTATATTTCCCTTAAACACTAAAAGGTTTTAAAGGTAAGAAGAAAATTCTTCAAAATATAATTTGGCTTTTGTTGAACATAAAGCTTTTAAGAAATGTGTTTGAAGATTAATGAATCCTGGAGCTTTCTCCACTCCTAAGAAGAAATAGCTGATTCAATACTAACACCAAGCAATCCCTTGTAGGAGTACTATGGAGATAAATATTGAGTTTTAGAAATAATGATGTTAAATTACAAAATGATGCCATTGTTTTAAAATCTGTCATCATAGCTTTTCCTTATAAGACAAAAGAAGGCATTTGAGTGTGCAAAACAGGGAGATAAGAGAGAGGGTAACATGCTGTCATCCATCTGCCGAGATTTATGCTGACAGAAAGAAATGGAGAATGGGAGAGTCAGTCCGAAGGTAGACATGCATCACTGGCAGAGACTGCTTCTTGGGTGGGATGGAAAATGACCAACCGACCAGAAAGTTGAGATATTATTGACAATGATGTTACTAAATGTATAAAACAATTCTCGTACTTTTTAATTTTGAATTTCCTCATTATGCACAGCTGAAATAAAATGCTTCATCACATTAAAGATTTGGTCTATAGGACTAAAATAGTTTTGCAGAAAATGTGCTTTATTGGTTAATGTACAATGTTTCGATGGGTGTACAATTATTTGTGGCTTATGAAAATGTGTTTTTAAAGTAGTCCAGAAGGTTGAAATTTTAGTGTTCATTTTTTGTTTTGAAATAACATATATACTCCGTTTCCTTAGTTAATTGTAATATTGGTCCACTGCAGTAATAAAATGGTTATATATTGAGTATTTAGGATGGGCCACTCTGCACTGTTATATTATAACTGTTTATAACTTTGTAATGCCTCCATAACTGTGATTCATTACACTAATAAACATGCAAGCCAACTGCAGCATCTTGCTGTTTCTTTGCCCAAGTATTACCAAGTTGCTTTGGCCCTGATACAGAGAAATGACTTTCACCTCCACCTTGAACAGAACCTTAGAAAGTCTGTGACTTAATTTCATAGACATATTTTAATTTATATTTTTCCAATATTATAGAATCCTATTAAAGATAGATGTACTTGGATGAGCTAGAATTGCTTGTAATTAAAGAAAAATGCCCTTTAAGGAAGAAAAAAAAATTTAAAGATAAGAAAACAGAAATCTAGGTAAAAGGTTTTTTTTTTAAAAGGAAATTATTTAGATTGTAAACAAGAAAGCTGATGATGAATTACTTGCTTTTCAATATATAAAGTGTTTTCAGGGCAGAGGTAGGAAGGTAAGCATTTTTACTCTATTTCTAACGAAAGAACTAAAAGAAATAAAAACTAATTGTAGGGTTTCTTTGGGGTAGGGAATAGTAGAATGTTATTCAGTATTAATGACAACTTGTACTATTAGAAGCACTATATAAAGAAAACCTCTGTAACTATTCTGGAGATCTTGAAGAATAGACTATGTTTCCATTAGTGAAGAATTAGCTAGCAATATATTTTTTTCTAAAGTCTGTGTCGGGCTTCATCAGTCCATTTTGCCAGCTTCCCTCAATCTCACTCTGCTACATACTCTTATGTCTCAAATTAATGCCAACCAGTTCCCATACCAGATCTGAAAAAGGAAGTCAAGACATTGGGAGTCCTATTTTCATCTATAAATGCAATTAATTTGCTATGCCCAATCTTAGCCCTGAACTAGGTAAGATGTGACTGATGAGCTATGGCCTTACCTTAGCTCTGTGTGTAAAATCCATCTAATGGTGTGGGGTAAGGTTACACTGGTTTTATTAATTTACCTGAAGTCTAGTCTACTTGACTGAGGCCTTGATATTTTATGACTTTGCTCTTATTAACCTCCTAATATGGGCCTCCCAATATTGAACATGTTTCTCATATTCCTAGTTGCCAGTTGGGGCTTGGCTTGTTTATTTATGAAACAGCAATGATAAAACTTGTCTTATATAATTGCTCTGAGAACTAAATGAGATTTTATGAAATAAGGTATATAAAACTGGAATGAGCAGATGTTCAATCATTGATTATTTCCTTCTTATGCTTTCAAGTATCATCGCTGCCATTAGGCTCTAATGACATAGTCTTCCTAGTACAATTAACCCCACTTTGATGTCGACAATAGCTAAAGTGCAGAACAAACCTCTGGACTTGGTTATTTATCATTTGGTCACTACTATAGTCTGGTTAGTGCCTCCAATTCTAGTTTTAGATATACTGTATTTTCTCAACTGCTTTTCCACAATCCTACCAATAAAGGCTCATCATACAATATAAATAAAGCAGGCTGAGCTAAGACAGTTTTATTATTTGATAATGAAAACATGTATGAAGTTTAGAGTCCAATTAGGATGTGAAATGATATGTGAGACTATCTTTACAGGAAATGCTAAAGGGAGTTCTCCAGCTTGAAGAGGAATAACAACAGTGCTGTATTATGGGGTTTCACCATGTGTAGTTGTAAATAAGTTACAAAAGTAGGAAAAAGAATAGGGATCTGAATTAAATTATACTGTGGTAAGGTTTTTACATTGTACATGAAGTGGTGTTATATTAGTTCAAGAAAAATTATGATAATTTAAGCATGCGTATTCTAATCTCTTGAGCAACCACTAAAACTCAATCAATAAAAAAGGTATAGATAGAATCTAATAAATGAAATAAAATAGAATACTAACAAATATGTGATTAACCTAAATGACAGGATTAACCTACAAGACATGACTGATCTAAAACAAGACAGAAAATGAGAACCAAAGTAACAAAGGAGTGAATAGGTTAAAAATCAAATAGCCCAATGGGAGATTTAACCAAACACTAATATTTAAATTTAAATGTAAATATGCTAAACATTCTAATTAAGATCTAGAGATTGCTAGAATGAATTATTAAATGGAAGCAGCAAGAAAAAATGAGCCAATTGTGTTTATAAGAGACATATTTTAAATAGACACAGATAGGTTAGAAATAAAAAAATATGGAAAATACATACTATTCAGACACCAATCACAGGAAAGCTGATTATTATCAGACAATGTAGATCTCAGGAATATAGGAGATAAATATAAATAAGTTATACGATAAAAGAGTCAATTCATCAGAGTCCCAAAAATTTTAAATGTGTATGGATCTAATTATAGAGTTTCAAAGTATATGGGCAGAAATTGACAGGTCTAAGTACTGAAACAAACAAATCAACCATCACAGTGGATATTGTAATACTCTCTCTCAGATGACATATGATTGGTCAAAAAGCACATGAAAAGATACTTAGCATCACTCCTCATCAAGGAAATGTAAATTAAAACTGCAGTGATGTACCTAAAGTAAAAAGCTAACCATACCAAGTATTGGTGAGTGTTTCAGTTTGCTAAAAGTTGCTAGGAGCAATTTACCAGAAATGGGCTGGCTTTTATAATAGAAATTTATTAGGTTAAAAGCTTAAAGTTCTGAGGTTGTGAAAATGTCCAAATGAAGGCATTGTCATAGATGCCGTTTCACCAAAGGTTGGCTGCTGGTGATCCTGGACTCCTGCCACATGGTAAGGAACAATGGCAGCTCTGCCGGTCTCTGCCTTTTCCTCCAGGCTCATTTTCACCCTGAATTCAGCTGTGGGTGTTCAGGAAGATGACAGGGCATAAAGACAGTATTAGCTCATCTTTCCTGGAATCTCTCTGTCTCTGCTGCTTTCTTCCTGTGTCTGAAGCCTTTTGTTCCTCTGTTTATTAAGGACTTCAGTAAGAGGATTAAGACCCACCCTGGGCTACGCTTAACTGACCTAATCTAATCAAAAGTTCACAATAGGTTCAATTTAAGAATATAATTTTCTGGGGCCCACATAAAAGACTCAAATCAACACAATAACCCTAGAGTCAAAGAAGAAAGCAGAAAAGAAATTAGAAAATATTTTGTAAAAAATGAAAATACAAGCACAATATAATGAAATTTATAGGGTATAGCTACAATGGTGCTGAAAGAATACTTCATAACTTTAGGAGTTTATATTAAAAAAGAGAAGCTTGAAAACAACTAGCTCAGCCAAGGATTAGCAAACATTTTCTTAAGGAACTACATAGAAATCATTTAAGGTTGTGGTCAAATGATCTCTGCAAAAACTACTCTAAGACTGCCATTGTAATACAAAATCAGGCATAAACAATATAAACAATATATAAATAAATAGGTGTATCTGTGTTTCAATAAAACTTTATTCACAAAATAGGCATTTGGCCTATAAACTGTAGTTTGTGGAGCATGAGCTAAGCTCCCACCAAAAGAAGCTAGGGGTAAAGAGAGAGCAAAACAAACCCACAGTCAGTAGAAGGAACAAAATAAAGATAAGAGTAAAACTCCATGGAATATATAAAATAAACAATTGAGAAAATCAACAAATCCAAATGTTTGTTCTTTAGCATGTTTAATATAACTGATAAACAAGCATAGTCAAGAGGAAAAATATAAATTACCAATATCAAGAATGAAAAATAGGCCATCACAACATATCCTACAGGCACTAAAAGAATAATAAACAAATATGAGGAATAGTTTTAAGGCAACAAATTACCAATGTAGATGAAAATGACAATTTTGTCATTTTACATTGAATACAAAGCAATGCTGAGAGTTTAAAGAATTAAATAAAATGAGAGATATTTCATGGTTATATATTAAATATTTTAAACATAGCATTTCTACTTTAAATGTTTTATAAAAATGCTATTTCAATTAAATGCTGTCAGGTTTTCTTGTGCTAGAAATTGAAAAGCAAATACTACCATTCATATAAAAATATAAAAGACCTAAAATTGTCAAAACTTTCTTGAAAAATAAGTACAATTTTAGAGGATTTAAATTGCCTGATATTAAACTCTACTGTAACATAAATTTTAATGAATGTAGTATCAGTGTACATATAAACAAATAGAGCATAAAGCATAAGAGTTCAAAGATGGTTAAATAATATGTGTCAAAAGGGCCAAAGCAATCTGAAGTGTAAAGGAAATTATTTCAACAGGTTCTCCTGGAAATTATACTTCACACCAAACACAAAATTTAACTCCTTTTTTATGAGAAACCATCACGTGAAAATGAGGATCATAAAACTGGTAGAAGAAAATAAACAAGTATCTTCACAATCTAGGTATAGTTACAGATTTCTTGAATAGGTCACGAAAAGCACTAACCATGGAGTTCATCAAAATTATTAAAATTTGCTCATTAAAAATTCTGCTAAGAAAGTGAAAAGGTGAGCCACAGATTGGGAGAAAATATCTGTTAAATACATACATATCTGATAAAGGACTTTAATCTAGAATATGTAAAGACATTTTACAACTTAATAATAAGAAGAAAAATGAGCAGAATATTTGAACAGACACTGATAAAAAGAGATATATGAATAACCATTAAGCACAAAAACTTGCTCAGCTTCTTTGGTCAAGGAGAAGCCAGTCAATGTTGGCAGCGTTAAGTGCAGGGGAGGATGTGGATCAGCTGGCGCTCCCATGCATTGCTTTCACTTTGGAGAACTATGTCGCACTTCCTTTGAAAGTTAAACATATCCAGCAATCCTATTCTTAGATATATACCCAAAAGAAAGGAAAACATACCTGTGAAAAATCTGTACAAGAAATTTCATAGCAGCCTTATGCAAAATGGCAAAATGACCAGACACTGGAAACAGCCCAGATATCCATCAACAGGAGAAGGGATAAATAAATTATGGTATAGCTGTACAATGGAATATGATTCAACAATAAAAAAGAATAAACTGCTGATCATTTCAAATAAAATGGATGAATCACAAAAATATTATGATAAATGAAGGAAGTCAAAGACTCACAAAAAGTATATGATATGATTCAATTTTGTGAAGTACAAGAAAGGGCAAAGCTATGGTGCTAGAGATTAGAAGATTGCTTCTGAGGAATAGGGATAGAGTGATTGGAGAGTGGCAAAAGAACCCATGAATAATGCTGCTATGAGCATCAATGAGGTCATGTGGCAAGCCTATATTCAACTTCTTTTGGAACTGCCAGAAGTCCTCTCTAGTGCACCATTCTGCATTCCCACCAACAGTGAAGAAGTGTTCCTATCTCTCCACATCATCTCTATCACTTGTAGTTCTTTGTCTTTTTAATAGTGGTCATTCTGATAGGTGTGTAATATCTCATTGTAGTTTTGATTTGCATTTTCTTAATCATTAGTGATGTTGAGCACTTCTTCGTGTTTTTTTGCCCATTTTTTAATTGGGTCGTTGGTCTTTTCATTGTTGAGTTGTAACATCTCTTTATATATCCTGGATGTTAAACCCTTATCAGATATTTGATTTCCAAATATTTTCTCCCATTGAATTGGCTGCCTTTTCACCCTTTTGACATAGTCCTGTGAGGTGGAAAAGTGTTTAATTTTGAGAAGGTCCCATTTATCTATTTTTTCTTTTGTTGCACGTGCTTTGGATATAAGGTCCAAGAAACCACATGGTGCATATTTGTTCATGTACATGTAGACTTGGATGATATGATAAGAGGGCATTCATTCCTTCCTCAAACTCAGTGCAAGCATTCTTTCTACAAAAAACTTAAAGCTTTTTGGTTAAGTCTCCACTTCTGCTCTTGTTGTGACAGGTAGTTCTCTAGCCTGTAATCTGACAGGCCCCTTTTCCACTTTGCTCCCTGCCTACATAGTTTCTTCAAGCCAGGCACTGAGTAAGCACTTGGTAGGCACTCAGTATAATGACTCAACAATTGCTGGAAGCCTGAATGACTGAATAAAAAATATAAACAAAACAAGATAAATGTTCAGTGGCAGAACCACATTATTTTACGTATTTTATGTATGATATTAGTGGCTGTTTTCATTTCCTAAGTTGTTTAAAGCTGATACCATGAAATGGGCTGGCTTCCACAATGGGAATTTATCAGCTTACAATTTGAGGCTGAGAAAACATCCAAATCAAAACATCATCCAGGTGATGCTTTCTTCTCAAAGATTGGCTGCAAACAATCCTTGGCTCCTCTGCCACATAGCAAGGCACTTGGCAGTGTCTGCTGATCTCTCCCTTCTTTTCTGGGTTTCATTGCTTTCAGCTTCTTGCTTCTGTTGCCTTCTCTCTCTGTGTATTCATTCCATTTATAAAGGACTTCAGTAATAGGATTAAGCCCAATCCTGAATAAGGTAGGTCATATCTTAACTGAAGTAGCCTCATCAAAAGGTCCTATGTGCCAGGGGCCGGCTGTAGCCCAGTGGATAGGATGCCGGTTCACCCATGGGAGGCCCCGGGTTCAGTTCCTGGGGCCTCTCCGAGCGGGCAGACTGCCTTGAGAGGGCAAGCTGCCACGGGTGGAGCAGAGCCGCCACGGGCAGGGCAAGTCACCCACGAACAGGGCAGAGCCACCCACGAGCAGAGCAGAGACGCCCGTGTGCGGGGCAAGCCGCCTGCGCAGGGAGCTGACTTGGTGTGTCGCCGCAATGGGGGGAGACAAAGCAGACACAGAAGAACGCAAAAATGAACACAGCAAGAACAAGCAGAAAGGGGGGGATATGTAACAACAACAAAAAAGCAAACAAACAAAGAAAGGTCCTATGTGCAATGAGTTTACAACCACAGGAATGGATTAGATTTAAGAACATGTTTTTCTGGGTTACATACAGACTCAAACTACCACAGTAGCATTTCAAATTAATGAAAGTAAGAAACACAATACAATAATTGGTGTTGGGCCAACAGATTAATTGTTTAGAAAACAAAAACAATTGTATTCCTCACTTTATGCCATTTTCCCAAATATATTTCATTTGAATAAACCACCAAGTGTAATAATTAATAAAATCATAAAAATAAATGGGGAGATGAATGAAAATAAGGGAGGAGACAGAAGTGAGAAGTTAAAATACACAAATTTCCTCATTCTTTTCTTATGCAAGTCATAGGATAATATTTAATATTGGTAAATTAATAGAGTTTTGATTATGTTTCTGGTAGATAAAATCAGTTTAGACCTTTGCAAACAAAAACTAGGAAAATTGATCAAGTGTAATTCTTCAGGGAAAGCAACAATCAAAGAGTGACAAAGTACATACAAAATTGAGATCTAATTCCTAGGAAATTACACATCCAAATACACAAGTGAAAAAGTTTTAAAAAGAAAAGAATAGTCTAAAAGCAATAATAGTAGAAGCTTTAACTCATATCTTTAAGCTCACCACAGATCTGAAACAGAACAAGCAAATAAACAAATAAATAAACACAAAACCCTTAATTAACAAAATTAATTAGAGCATAGAGATTCAGGTAAGCCTCTATAGTCTGGAAGGAGAACACACATTCTGTTCAAATGTTCATTGAGAATAAATTTGGTCCCAGGACAAACCTCAATAAATCCTATAAATTAGAACCATCACAGACCAAATTTTTTTAAAACAACACAATTAAATTGGTAATTAATAACACAGTGGAAAGAAAAACACTAAATATCTATAAAGTTTTAAAGCTCTTTTAACCAACTCTTGGGTCATAGAAGAAATCAGAACTAAAATTGCAGTTAATGATA
>PVKH010014121.1:0-16604 GCA_004027955.1 Chaetophractus vellerosus
CAATACCATGCTGGGGAAACCTATTATTTTTCAATGCAAGAGAGAATGGGCCCGTGGAGTAATGGGAGCAACAGAGTGACTAGAGTGACTAAAATTGCTGACTAAAGGATTAGTTAAGGGGCAAGAGCCAAAGGGAAGCAAAAAGGGATAGGATTGAAGACAAAAGTGGAAAAATGAGCCTAGTAATAGAAGGGACAGTTTTCTTTAAGATAGAAGGGAAGAAGAGTATGAGGGTAGAGATGAGTAAAGGATAGATGAAGAAGTAAAATCTGGATAATGTGATCTCAGATAAGTAGGAAATGAGATCAGACCTCAGAAGAGCCGAAAGTATTGAGTAAGAATAGGAGACTTTACTCCCAGATGGGGAAGGAAAGGTTTCCCAGCAGAGGCAGCATTGAGACTAGCTTTGAAGAATGGGTAGGATTATGGTAGACTGATATCTGGGAAGAAGGTCATTCCAAGCTTTAGAGAGCTGGGTGTGGGTCTTTTTCCCCACTGCCATGAATTGTATACCCTTTTGTTTTCTGTTTTCAGAGCAAGTCTCTCAGCTATATTTCATTTTCTTCAGGTCTCAATCCACACTGAGGAACAGGAAATGTTCTTACAGGGGACAACTCTAGGAACAGAACAAGGACCCAGTATGTCCCTCCAGTCCATGAAAGCTGAGATGAAGTGTGAATCTCCAGAACTTGAAGCCCAGCAGGAACAAGGTAAAGAAAGATTCAAGGGAAGAGAGGGCTAAGAGACCATTTTGGCCTCTTTTGTACTCAATACTGTCTCTGATCACTAAAGTCAGGAAGGCCTCTCTAGGAATCTAGTGACTTTTACATATACTCTCAGCCTGGCTTGTCACTTTTCAATTCTTGTTTCTCTTTATAATCATATTTTTCCATATTCTCACTGTATTATATTTGAGATCACTTAATTTAGTCTTCTTATAGTTATTTTCCTTTGTACTGACCTCTGTGCTGTTTCTAGCCTTTATCCTACCAGACACTATCGCTCACTGCCTTCTGCTTTGATTGTAACCCTCTTCCTTCATTAAATAGTCTTTGCCCATAATGTTTACAACTAACTCTCATAGGTTCAGGGTAAAAAAGATGTGTATACACTTATGAAAGAGAAGGAGTAATAAAGCAAATGTAGTAAAATGTTAAAAATTGGTGAATGGGTGAAAGAACCTTCTTTATCTGTACTTTCTCAATGTTTTTTTCTTTTTCATTTAGATTTGTTAATAGGGCCAAATTCATATGGTTTAAACAAAGCATTTTTAAATTATACAATGCAAAATTGGCATTCCACTCAGTTCCCCCAGCTATACGGTCTCCTCCCGCTGGTTGTCGCTGTTATTAGTACCTTAAGTGTCCTTCCCTTTTTTTAAAAAAGGGTATACATTTTTCATAGTCAAACAAATAGATTTTTCCTCTCTTTTTCACGTAGTTAGTAATATCTTGCATTTAAATATTTTTTAACAGCCACTTAACATTAAAATGTATGGATGTACCACACAATTTAGATACTGATGACATTTGTCTCCAGTGTTACTATTACAAATAGTGCTGTGATAATAAACCACATGCATGAGTATATGTGTAGCATAAATTCCTGTATGTGGAATTATTAGGTCAAAGTTTATATACATTCATAATTTTGATATTGTGAAATTGTCCTCCATAGAGGTATATCAATTTATACTCCCACCTGCAATGTGTAATATCCATTTCATGAACACAATGCTATATCATATTGTTTATGCAACTCTGTTGGGTGAAATAGTCTATCTTAGAATTGTTTGAATTTGTTCTTCTTTTATCATGCTATTGTAAGTTAGAGCATCTTTTTTTAAGTCTAAGAGCTATTATATTTCCTTTCCTGGAAACCATCAGTTTTTTGGTTTGCCAAAAAAATTTTGCCCAGTTTTCTATTGATTTGTTGGTCTTTGCCTTAACAGTTTTTGAAGGGCTTTATATATTATATCTCCCCTATATTCTAATGCCATTTTATAGTCATTTTGAAACTCAAGGTTCTTATTTTATTTTTCATTTGAATAATTTTATGTCCTCTAATGAAGTTTCTGTCTACTGTCATAGGAAGCTTAGATAACATTTGTGATCCCTTTGCAGTTTCAGATGTTGAGACTGGAAATGAATACAGAAATTTAATATTAAAGCAAGAAATTTCTGAAGAAATGGAACCATATAGGAATAAATCTAGTGGATTTGAAAACGAGATGACCCAGGGTGCTAGGCATGGAGAAACCCATAAACCTGAAGAAAACACAGAACAGCCTTCTGGATACCCAATGGAAGACAAACAGCCTACATGTGATGAAAATGGAGTAAGTTTGACTGAGAACTTAGACCTTACTGAACACCAGAGAATCTGCCCAGGAGAAAAACCTTATGAATGTAATGACTGTGGAAAAGCCTTCAGTCAGCACTCATGCCTCATAGAACATCAGAAGATCCATACTGGAGACAGGCCCTACAAATGTGAAGAGTGTGGAAAAACTTTCCGTGGAAGAACTGTGCTTATTCGGCATAAAATAATACACACTGGAGAGAAACCATATAAATGTAATGAGTGTGGCAAAGCCTTTGGCCGATGGTCAGCTCTTAATCAACATCAGAGACTTCACACAGGAGAGAAACATTACCATTGTAATGAGTGTGGGAAAGCCTTTAG
Source organism: Chaetophractus vellerosus (assembly GCA_004027955.1). Taxonomy (NCBI): domain Eukaryota; kingdom Metazoa; phylum Chordata; class Mammalia; order Cingulata; family Chlamyphoridae; genus Chaetophractus; species Chaetophractus vellerosus. Next base: position 2,686 of record PVKH010014121.1, read on the forward strand.
CCAGAAAGCAGGCCTCTTTCACCATCTTAAGATCCACACAAGAGACAAACCTTATCAGTGTCCTCAGTGTAATAAAAGTTTTAGTCGGCGTTCAGTACTTACTCAGCATCAAGGAGTTCACACTGGGGCAAAACCCTATGAGTGCAATGAGTGTGGAAAAGCTTTTGTTTATAATTCATCCCTTGTTTCCCATCAGGAAATCCACCACAAGGAAAAATGCTATCAGTGTAAGGAATGTGGGAAAGCCTTCAGTCAGAGTGGCCTTACTCAGCATCAGAGAATCCACACCGGAGAGAAACCCTACACGTGTGATGTATGTGAAAAAGCCTTTATTCAGAGGACAAGCCTTATAGAACATAAGCGAATTCATACTGGAGAGAGACCCTATAAATGTGATAAGTGTGGGAAAGCTTTTACTCAAAGATCAGTCCTCACTGAACATCAGAGAATTCACACTGGAGAGAGGCCCTACAAGTGTGATGAGTGTGGGAATGCCTTTCGAGGAATCACCAGTCTCGTTCAACATCAGAGAATCCACACTGGGGAGAAACCCTACCAATGTGATGAATGTGGCAAAGCCTTCAGACAGAGGTCAGATCTTAGTAAACACCAGAGAATCCATAATAGATATGGTACCTATAAATGTAAAGAGTGTGGGGAATCATTTAGGCAAAACACAGCTCTTATTCAACATCAGACTATCCACAAAGGAAAAAAATCTCTTTCTATGTGATGACTACAGGGAAGCTGTCTCACAGAGTGCAGGGCTGGGGAGAAATACTAGCTTTGTAATGATTTGGGGCAAATCTTCAGTCACTGTTGCTATAAAGAAACCTCAGCTATTTTATAAAGATCCCACTATGTACTACCTATTGTATTAGGTGCAACTGGGGAACAAGAAGCATAACACAGATTCCTTTTCTCAGAGAGTTTACAACCTAACTTGGAATATATATATATATGATCCACGTATTTATTTATTTATTTATTTATTTATTGTTACATATCCCCCCCCTTTCTGCTTGCCCTTGCTGCGTTCATCTTTTTTTGTGTGTTCTTTTGTGTCTGCCCTGTCTCCCCCCGCTGTGGCAACGCGCCAAGTCAGCTCACCGCGCAGGTGGCCTGCCCCACTCATGGGCAGCTCTGCTCCATTCACAGGCGGCTCTGCTCCGTTCACGGGCGACTTGCCCTGCCCGTGGTGGCTTTTTGCCCTGCTCACGGCGGCTCTGCTCCACCCATGGCGGCCTGCCCTCAAGGCGGTCTGCCCGCTCGGAGAGGCCCCCGGGAACCCAACCCAGGGCCTCCCACGTGGTGAACCAGTGCCCTATCCACTGGGCTACAGCTGGCCCCCCACGTATTTATTTAAATAAAAGTATAAGACAGTAGAATTGATACCCAAAGTAATATAGGGTTAAAGTTGCATTTGACAGACAATAAGTGCTATAAATTCTGAAGGACAGATCTCTGTTGCCTGGAGTGATCAGGAAAGATTTTATTGAAATCAGGAATCTTTGAAACAACTTATCTGGGTGGATTTTGAAATCACCAACAGTAACAGGAGGCAGGAGGTAAAGGAAAAATATAAAAGTGAAGTACATCCAAGGTAGGAATAACAGCCTGATAGAAGTAACTGGTGTAAAACTCAAATGCTGAATCATGCAGCAGCAGCTCAGAAATGTCATTAGGGTTGATAAGGTTGACTGGCTTCTCTTTTTTTAATTGAGTCAAAGTAAACAAGAAATTGAGTTTTTAAGGCAAAAAGCATCTGGGAGAGCCAAGTTTCTAAAGCAGTGAAAAGTGAAGTGAGCTTAAACATGGGCTTTGGATGAAAAAGTGATTTGACAGTCAAGCAGATGTTCCAGAGAATGCAATGAAAAGGAACTGCAAAGGGAAGAAAGATGGGGGAAAAATGAAAAGTGTGTGATAGGAAAGGAGAATGATTGGGCAGAGCTCTGAATTTGAGAGCTCTCAACTGTATGGTGAGGATAGAGGAGGAAAGCACTGAGATATAAGAATTTGGAAAAGCTCTGTACTCCTGTACTCAGTACAGAAGTAGCCTTTTTCATTAATAGCCAGAACTTATCAATTATCCCCTGAAACATTTGGAACTAGAGAGGATCCTAAGAAATCCAAATTAAATGATGAACTTCTAGAAGGACTGTAGTAGGAGAGCTTTTTGTTGTAAAAAGATGCTTATTGATTGTAGAATTGGGACAGAACAAAGCCATTATTGGACAACTTTTGAAATCTAGAAAAGGATTTATTAATAGTAATATATGATTTAACTGCTTACTAAGGACCAGACATTACTAAATGTTTTAAGTGCATTATTTTATTTTCAGCTAGGGAAACAAATTGGTAAATTAAAACTGCACATGGTCACAAAATTTGTATCTTGGTTTCCAGAGTCCACACTTCTAACCTCTGATACATTTCCTCTATTTCATTTGAACAAACCATTTCTTGCAGTGGTATTGTTTATTCAGTAATTATCTATAGAAACTTGAACTCCTACCACTCTTCTGGAGTGAAACCCAGAGAACTGGGGTCTAACCAAAGGTAATATCACCCTTTCTGCCTACCAAATCTTGGATGAGATTTGGCCAGTGTAAACATTAGCCCTAATTCATATTGCCTGCACAGTGAGGGTGTCCTTATCAGACATTCCATTTTTAAAACAGGCTCTTTATCTGAAAGGAACACCCTCTTGGTTTAGAACCATAACCAACTCTGCATTTTTCTGCTGTGACAATAGGATTTTTGGCTGTCTTGTCTAATACATAGTGATTTAGAGATATATCCCCAAGTGTTTATAACCCATTATGGATCTATCTTCAACGAGTTGTTTTTTTTTTTAAAGTGATTTTGTATTTGTCATCAGTACTGCTTCTTGGGTTAAAAAAACAATGTAGATACTTATATATTATATGAAATAGTACTTTTATTTGCTTAAGATTTGCCTCTTTAATGGTTCAAATGGTACCCCTCCTGACTTCACAAGGCTCAAATTTGAACAAGTCTTTCTCAACCTGGGGATAATCATTTTGTGGCCTTTTATTGAATCTCTCTCAACTTTAATCTTTTTACACTGAAATGTTCTCATATCACAGCCCCTCCAGCAGTTCATCATTTTATTTGAATTTCTTTGGATCCTCTCATGCCAGATGTTTCTTGGTGTAATTGGTAGAGTTCTCACACATTATTTTTATACATATATAATATTTAATATATTCTATGTGTTTATATATAAATTATGTATACATATACATGTGTTATATATATGTAATATATTGCATATATAATTTGATTTTAACAAAACTTCCTGTTGAGTAGCTCCCTAGTTCACACTGTAAGATTGTCATTGAGAGCCAACAGTTTTCCCTTGATTTCCTAGTGAGAGTTGATTCTCTTCACAAACATTAAAAAAGACAGGCTCTGGGTCTGAAAATCCATCAATCAAAGCTCCCAGGGCTTGCACCCACCACAGTTGGAGGTGAACTTTGGGGGACTTTGCTGGTGCCAGTCATCTCCCTAAGGCAGATGACCAGGTCCTGGCTGTCTAGAGAAGCACTCTTCAGTTGAGGCCATTTGAAACCTCTGATTTATGTTTAGATTGTCATTATTCCTCTCTAAGCTTGCCATGTATGTCCCACTTTTTAATCTAGTGCGTCAGTTCTGATTAATTCAATGAAGGGTTTAGGAGTAGTTATCTCCCCACTTCATCCCTGATCAAGAATGAGGCAATTTAGGGAATCTTTACAGCTTCCTGTACCAGATTGCCTATTTATTCCTGAGGCAGAGCTTAAGAACATGGCTTCTAAAGTCAAATTCTGAGATTGAATCTCATTTTGCCACAACTAGCTGAGTGACTTTGGGCAAGCAATGTAACCTCCTATGCCTCAGTTTCCTCATGTGTAAAATAGCAATAATGGTAATACCTTCCTTATTGGGCAGTTATGTGTACTAAATGAATTGAGATGTAAAGTTCTTAGAACAGTGCTTAGCACATGATAAGTACTTTGTAACTGTCTGTTACTGTTTTGATTACTATGGGCTCTCTCAAATGCCTTGATTCAAGATGTCCCAGTCCCATGCACAGTCACCTATACCTGTGCTACAAGTTTCCCAGGGCTGCTGCATCGTCCACCCAGCCTTGGGATAAAAGCTCACATTCAGGCCTACTTTTAACTTTCTTGCCCTAGGAACTGATGAACAGTATGGGCAGGGTACAAGAATCGCCTGAGCTGGAAGAGAGATTTCCCTGCCTTTTAATCTCCGCTTCTGTCAGTTATCAGAGATAACTAGTAACCCACTGTTTTTCTTTGGAGCGGCTCTTCTAAAGTTCTGTATCTTGAAGGCAGATCCCCGGCCCCACCAGGCACATGCCAGCTTCTGAGTGTTGGTCCCTGGGGTTACCTGACAATGCAGCCAAAGCCAGTGATGCTCAATAGGGGGTGGGGATACTGCCAGGCAACTACAGAAAGGAGAAAACCAAAGGCTAAGGCCGCTGGTAACAGTGGTGGGCCATTCTGGTCTTTGTGGAGTTTCGTTTAGAGGCAATGGAGGTCATAGGTTTGTGGATCCTGGGTTTGAATCTGGTGTCCAGTCCTACCCGGTGAGGTTGGGGTCTGATGATTGGGAGGAGTAGGGGAAAGTTAAGAATGGTTTCCAAGTTTTGATCTGAGGCACCAGGAAGCTGGGGCTATTAAATAGGAAAGTTTGGGTTCCCAGTTTGGGAAGAGGTAAGTTGGGTTCGTTTGGAGGGATGTCATGGTCATGAATCACCCAAAAGTAGGTAAGTGGACACTTAAGTGCAAGGAAAGAAGTGGAATCCACTTAATGGTTGTGTGATTTTGAGCAAATTACTTAATCTCTCTGTGCCTCAGTGTCATTTCTCAGTGGGAATTATGAAAATATCTACTTAAATGAGTAAATATGTAGTAAATTTTAAATAAATACTAGCTCTTGCAATTTTTTCTCATTTCTCATGTTCTTTTCTTTTTCCTTTTGTTTATGTGGGATTCTCTGAGGGGGGAGAACTGGAGTGAAAGGGTTCGTGGTCTGTCTTTCAAGCTTTGGTAACATACATTTAGGAACTAAAAGACTTCATCAGGTGAAGGTAGCTAACAATTTGCAAAGTCACTCTCACTATCTCCTAATTTATTTAGCTTCCTGACAGTTTCTTTTTCATTCAGTGCACTGTGCAGGTAAGTGATTTCTTGGGTAAAAGAGCTAAACAAAATTTAGAGTTTCTCTTAATGGTATTATTTTATGCCTCAGGAAGAAGACTAGCTACAAGGAAATACTTCTGAAAAATCAGTGTGAACCCCAAGCTGGAGTGAACCTTCTCCTGAGCTCTCTCATTCCAGAATGGCAGTCCTCTTGCAGGAAAGATCTCTAATAGTGATGATAGAGGAAGAGGATTGCGCCTAAGAATAAGGCTGGCAAAGAAATTGCTGTTCTTTCCCAAAACCTTAAAGTTATTACCACCAGGAGATAGATACCTGGACCTCACAGGCCTCTCAGCAGACTCAGGGAGCACTGCCCATATTTGCTGAGACCAGAAGTACATACCAAGGAGCAGGTGCTGGAGCAGGTCCTGACCTCTGCCTGGGAAGCTGCAGACCTGGTAGAATAATAGCATCCAGAATGTGGAGAGAAGGCATTGATTATGCTGAAGATTTGAAGAGACAGCTTGAAGGACAATCCATCAGGTGGGAAGGGTGAAACAATCTTGTATGGCTTGACTTGTGAAAAGCTTCAAGAATAGCACAGAAAGCAGAAAATCTGAAATTTAGGATACACCAGATGTATCTGCAGTCATAATCCAGCATCTCCCTCATGAGCTTTAATTCCCCTGGTATTCATGTGCACCTCTGAAACCTTCTTTTCCTATATTGGAGGATTTTTTGTTTGGGTGTTTTTACTGAATGTCGAGCTTCAAATTCCCAAACCAACTTTATCCCATTGCCTTAAGGTCCCAGGCTAAAGGATAGAAATATATGCTCATGGTAGAGATAGGACCTTGGAATCCCAAGTGTTTCAAATTTAGCCTGTTAAGACCCAATCTCAGCGTATCTCAGAATACTGCTTTTTAAAACATGAGATGATGAGAAAGGATCTCTGGAGAGAATGACAGAAAAGGAGAGCCTCTCAAGGGAAGTTCTTTAAAACTCTTAGTAGTAGTGTCATCTCCCTTGAAACCCTGCCACTGCCCATCTCCTTCTCATTATCTACCTGATCCTTTAGGTAGAAATTCTCACTGTATTTGTGAGTTGTGTTTTTTTTCCCCTAACCTATTCAACTTCTTTAGCTTCAATTGCTTATGTTTAGTCCTGAACGATACCTGGAAAAGTAATTTTTCCCACTGTAATTTTTCTAGTTTACTGATTTCCCACATCAAAATAGTATGTATTTTGACACTAAACGACTATTGCTTCAACTTTGATCATATTCCATAGTTTATTGATCCACTCAACAAACATTTATTGAGCATTTCATATGTCCATAGTAGCAGCCTAGGTATGTTTCAGTAGTTGTAAATGGCCCTTTTAACTATCCTTAGCAAATTAAACTTTGTCTTGATTTCATGGAATTCCCTCTTTCTCAGTTCTGAATTCAAACTGATCATTTGACTTTTTTTTATTATACCTTCCTGATTCTTTGTCACATTTTGTGAGAAAATACCCATGCTCTTCCAGTATCTTTCTGTCCAGTTGTCTCCTTTCCTCATTCAGACTGGATGCCCCTATCCCCTCCCTTAGGCACTTCACAAAATTAGGACACCAGGTTAGAGACACAAAAATTGCGCACTTTTGGTAAAACTAGATTTTTTTTCCCACTTTGTTCCTCATCATGTCTCATTATCTCAGCAGAAGAGACAACTGACATTCAAATTGTCTGCATTTTTTTTTTTAGATGGTGTTACTGAGAATGAAAATAAGGACTCCAGCACAAAAAATTCTGAAGATTCTGAATCGTGGGCAGATCTCTGTAGAACTATATGGGTGCAGTAAGTGTAGTAAAGCTTTAGTTACTGGTGAGTCATTACTCTATCAGGGAGTCCACGCTGAAGAGAGTCTCTTTGAGAGCAGCAGGTATGTTTGTAGTGGGTCCCTTCTTTCCCACCAGGAAATAAGCCACAATGAAAAATGCTAACAGTGTAAAGATTGTGGGAAAGTTTTCAGCCATAATGGCCTTTTACATCAAAGAATTCACGTAAGAGAGGCCCTATAAATATAATAACTGAGGCGGCCTTTTTTGATTAAGGAAACCTTATAAGCCTTTTGTGAAGGATGAAGGAAAGCCTTTTTTTTCACACAGAAGTCCAGACTGACTGTGCACCTAGAGAGAATCTGTACTTGAAAGAGATCTTATCAATGTGATGCATGTGGGAATGATTTCCATAGAATCACCAGCTTTATTCAGCGTTGGCGAATTCACACTGAAAAGAACCTACCAGTATGATGAACATAGAAAAGTCTTTAGACAGAGGTTGGTCCTTGGAAAACCTTGGAGCATCCATAATAAAGGGGCTCTTATAAATGAGGATTGTGGCAAGTTGTATAGACAAAGCTCAAGCCTTGTGGCAGTTTGATATTATTTATGAATTCCAAAAAGATACATTGATTATGTTTGTAAACTGGTCGGTTCCTCTGGGCATGATACCCTTTGTATCAAATTCAAAGGTTATGTTTACTTAATTAAATTAAGATTAGGGCTTAGATTTTGGCCATGTCAGTAGGGTGTTGAGTCCCCACCCTCTTGGTGGGTGGACATGGCAGAGGCCCCAGGAAGAGAGATGAGCCTGGTCATCTACAACTGACCTTGTGAAGAGAACAGCGCAAAGAAACGAGCCCCTGGGAAAGAGGCAATCCTTAGGTCAGCCTACAGCTGAGATCAGAAGAAGCTGGGACCACGGAGCCTTAAGAGGAAGAAGGAAGGTTGAAACCTTGCAGACCATCACCCACCATCTTGCTTCAACATGTGGCCAATGACTTTGGGTGAGAAAGTACTTCTTATGGTACCTTGAGTTGGACTCTTTAGGGCCTTGTGACTGTAAGCTTCTACCCTAAATAAATACCCTTTTTAAAAACCAACAGATTTCTGGTACTTTGCATCAGCACTCCTCTTCGCTCACTAATACAAGCCTCAACACCAGAATCTCTACAATATTGAAAAATAATATAAGGAATGTAAATGGACAAGTTGCATAGGGAATGGGTATTACAAATTGCCCATATTAGCCAGGAAAAACATTCAGTGAATGTCTCAGGTCAAGAAAAGGAAAGACTAGAAGTTCTTTTCCCCTTCTCAGAGAGGTCTATAAAAGTAAGCAACCAGGAGTTTTGAAATAAACTGTTAACTTTGCATCCCTATACTTGTGATATTGTCTTTGGGATGATTATGTATATTGAGGGGCATGCTATTTCCCCCATGCCTGCTCTAATGTCTTTAATTCATTCAGCAAGCATAGGTAGTATTGTTGTATACTGTTTGTTGTAAATATAATAATAATTATGGGTTAAATGGGCTTGTATGAGTACCTCAGGACACAAAATCACATGTGTAAGGTTTGAATAAATGGAGTGAAAAGAACCAACATCACCAAATTGCTTACTACTTTCATCAGTTTGGGACTGCTTCATAAGGTCCTTCAACACAAGGCCATGTAGAGTTATTTTCTTTTATAGAAAGCATGTATATAACATTGTGAAGGCTAATACTTATAAGTAACTTTCTTATTATCCTTTTCAGTTCTAAAACCAATGTGATAAAAGAGGGGGAAATCTTTAAAAGATCTCCTTCAGCAATTTGATAAAATAGCCCAATCTGCCCATGCATAAAAGAATGAGGCTTATATATTTTATAATAGATCACTAAATATAGGAGGCACTTAACAGTGATTATTTCAGAATCCTGGGATTTATCTGCTGTACATCCCTAAATTTTTTTGCATGGGTATTACAGTTACTTTTTAAAATGATGAGCTACATTCTGTATATAGTTTTTTTTTCAGCATTATGAAAATCACATTATTTTTACCGTAACTTTTACTATCTTGTACATAAAAGGTTTTCCTAATATTGAACTAGCATTGCATTACTGGAATAAATCTCTTTTAGTTATGGGTGTATTCTTTTCTTGGATGTGATAATGGGTTCTACTTGCTAATATTTAGTATATTTTCCATCAATATTCATGTGATAATAGTCTTTTTGTACTACATTTTCAGGTGTAGATACCAGTATTTTACTTGCCTGATAAAAGAATGATGAAGTTTTTGTTCATTTTTGATGCTCTAGAACAATTAACAAAACATTGGAACTAGATCATCAGTTGCATTCTGATGTGAAACCATCTGGGCTGGATGCTTTTCTGTGGGCTAGTTCCTCAGTAACTTTCTCTATTTCTTCTACAAAAAGTGACTTTTTCAGCTTCCTTTTTATAATGGAGGTCAAATTTGATCACCTTTATTTTGCTTAGGAAAGTATGCATTTTGTCTAGTGTGATGGTTTTAAGTTCAACTTGGCTAGGTTTTGGTGTCCACGTGTTTGGTCAAGCAAGCACTGCCCTGATTGTTATTGTGAGGGTATTTTGTGGACTTAAATCATTAGTAAGTTGATTTTATCTATGGCTGATTATATCTACATTCAGCTGAAGAGACTGCCTTCAACAACGAGAGAACTCTCATCCAATTAGTTGAAGGCTTTAAAAGGAGAAGTAGTGATTTCAGCAGTCAGAAGAGAGAGTTTCCATCTCTACTTCAACCAGCCAGCATCTTCTGGGGAATCCATTGAAAACATTCACCAGAGTTCCCAACTTGTGGCCTGCCATATGGAATTTGGACTTGTGCATCCCCACAATGGCATGAAACAATTCTTATAAAAATCTCATAATTTTTCCAGATATCTGCTGTTAGTTTTGTTCCCTGGAGAACCCTGACTAATTCTGTTTTGGTACTGGGAGTGGTTCTTGAGAAGCAGAATCTTAAGGATGAGATATCTGAATTGGTTCTCTAACCTGATTAGATTCAAAGGCACTAATGACTCTTTGCAGTAATAGAGATGGCATTGATAGTTCAAGGCATGAGTTGGCAATAGAGATTTGTAAAACATCACCATTGGACACAGCTACTCAAATGCTTATAAGAGGCAAAGCGCTGGATAGGAGTGCTTTTGACACCCGTGGAAGTTTGAGATTATTTTGTGAATCCCCCAAAGAGAAAAATTATGTTTGTAAACTATTCTTCTGGGTGTGATAACCTTTGACTTCATTAAATTCAGTTGAGGGGACTTTGATTAGATTACTTGCAACAATCACTTTAGGGCTTCTGCTTGGGTTGCATCAGTGAGGCATGACTCAGGTTAAGTCTCTGCCCCCTTACTGGATCTGATATAAATAGACACAGAGAGACAGACATAGGGGGAAAAAGCCATGTTTGATGCTGCCATATGAGATTTTGCCCACGGCTGAGGGAATCACCTGAGAGGCTCAAGAAGCTGACTCCCAGAGAGAGAGAGAAGGCCCAGTAAGAGACAAGCCCTATGCCAGGTTTTCCTACAGCTGCAGAAAGGCAGAGACCTCAACAGAGATCAGTGGCCATTTTGCTTTGCCAAGTGCTTGGACAACAGAATCAACAGTAGCTGGCTTTGACAAGAAAGTACCTCTTATGGTGACTTAATTTGTATATTTCATGGCCTTGGAACTGTAAGCTTTTACCCCAAATAAACCCTTTTTATAAAAGCCAACACATTTTCTGGTACTTTGCGTTGGCAGCCCTTTGGCAAACTAAAACAACACCTTAATGGAGTTTCGTGGAGTTATAGGCATAATGATGTTTTCTGGTTATTCCTAAATATGTTGGATACAGTTATAAAAGGGATGAGCTCAAGGCTTCAAATTTGCAACTTAAGCACTGCATGAAGGATGTGAACATTTCTACATGTGCCCTGAAAAAAATCTTACTTTGTGCAGCTGCAGACTTGAAATTTCTGAAAACCAGACCCAGAGTCTGCAAGTGACTGAATTATAACATAAATTCCCAGCCTTGCAGGGTGTCTGCTATTGAAGCGAGGACATGGATTAGAAAGTAAAGGGATCCTGAAAATTGGAATGGGGGCATATAGGTTGATAATGATGGTGGTAGGGACATTGAAACCCTAGATTCTGCTAAGTCTTTGCCAGATAAACCTGTAATGGTCTGCCCTGAAGAAGCAGCCACCCAACCTCCAGTCTGCCCTGAGGAATCTGTCATCCAACCTCCACCTGAAGTGATTAACCCTGCTGTGCCTGATAAACCTGTAACAACCTCCCCTGAGCAAACAGCTCTCACTTCTCTGAAGAGATTAATCCTGTTTCACCAGTTGAAACTGCAATGGAATGCCCTGAGGTAGTTGGCTTGCAAGACACTTCTAATTCTTTTCATGACCCACCACTGCTCTTTTCTTCCAGATCTATAACTAGACTGAAGTCCAAACAGGCTCCAGAAGTGAGGTACAGAGTGTGACCCATGAGGAGTTATACTATACTCCAAAAGAACTGCATTATTTTTCCAGTTTATATAGACAGAAATCGGGGGATTATATGTGGATATTAAGGGTGTGGGATAATGGTGGAAGGAATATAAAGTTGGATCAGGCTGAACTTACTGATATTGGTTAAAGGGCTCTGTTTGGGTGGTTGGCTGAAACATGGACCACAAAGTGGCATACATTACATGAAGTTGAAATGCTAGAACTGCCCTGGTATAATGTAGATGAGGGGAACCAAAGGTTTACAGACATTGGGATGTGAAAGTGGTTTTATCATGTAAGATCTGCTTGCCCACCCTAGCAATGTCCAGAGGATACACCTTTCAGCAGGACTGTGAGGAATAAATTTGTGAGACTAACTCCATCTTCCTTGAAGAGCTCTGTGGTCTGTTTTCTCTGTAGGTCAGATATCACTGCAGGAATTGCTGTCATTGAAGTTGGATCCTTAAACACAATGGTGATGATCAGATCCCAGATTGGCAGAAGCCAAGTGGTAACACTTACTAGCCAAAGACAAGGTAGGCATGGCTACCATAATGGACAGCAGGCTCAAATAGTCTGATTGGCAGAAACCTATGTGTTGGCTAGTAGATCATGGAGTACGTAGAAGTAAAATAGAAAGGCAGTCTAAAATTCTTCTTGATCTATATGAGCAGAAGACTTCTAGGTCAAGAGGAAAAAAGTCTAACTTGAATTACAAAAATAGAGTCATGGCCCCCTTAATCAATTCCCAGACTTAAGTCAGTTTACAGATGCAGAGCCCTTTGAATGAAGGGCATGCTGGGGTCCCCTTGAGGAAATATTTTTACTGCTAATCCTCCCAGCCATTTGAAAAGAGACCTGTGGCCTTTTACCAGGGTAACTCTGCATTGGGAAAAGGAAATGATCAGACATTTTGGGGATTATTATGGAGGTCAGATGATCAGTGGAGCTTTAACTCAGGTCAATTTCACAGTGGATCCCCAGATCCATTCTATGGTTATTTCCCCAGTTCTGGAATGCATAATTGGAGTAGACATACTCAGCAACTGGCAGAATCCCCACATTTGTTCCCTGACTTGTGGAGTGAGGGCTCTGATGGTAGGAAAGGCCAAGTGGAACCTACTAAAACTGCTCCTGCCTAGCAAAATAGTACATTAAAAGCAATACTGGATTCCTGGAGGGATTATAGAGATTAGTGCCACCAACAAGGACTTGAAGAATTGCAGGGGTGGTGATTCCTACCACATCCCCATTCAACTCTCCTATTTGGCCTGTACAGAAACAAATGGAACTTGGGGGATGACAGTGGATTATCATAAACTTAACTAGGTGGTGAGTCCAATTTCAACTGCCATTCCAGATGTAGTGTCATTGAGCAATTGAACACATCCCCTGGTATGCAGCTATTGATCTGGCAAATGCTTTTTTCTCAATTGCTGCTGGTCAAGACCACCAGAAACAGTTTGCTTTCAGCTGACAAGGGCCAGCAATGCACCTTCACTGTCCTGTCTCATAAATATATCAACTCTCCAGCCCTGTGCCATAAAATAATCTGCAGGGACCTTGATCATCTCTCCCTCTCACAAGACATCACATTGGTCCATTATATTGACGAAATGTTGATTGGACCTAGTGAGCAAGTAGTAGCAACTACTCTAGACTTATTGGTAAGACATTTGTGTGTCAGAGGATGGAAGATAAATCCAACAAAAATACAGGGGCCTTCCAGCCCAGTGAAATTTCTAAGTATCCAATGGTGTGGGGCATATTGAGATATCCCTTCTAAGGTGAAGGATATGCTGTTGCATCTGGCCCTTCCTACAGCTAAAACAGAGGCACAATGCCTATTGGCCTCTTTGGATTTGGGAGACAACGTATTCCTCATTTGGGTGTGCTGCTCCAGCCCATTTACCAGTGACCCAAAAAAGCTGGTAGTTTTGAATAGGGACCAGGAAAAAAAGGAGGCTCTGCAACACAACCAGGCTGCTGTGCAAGCTCCTCTGCCACTTGGGCCATATGTTCTAGCAGATCCAATGGTGCTGGACATGTCAGTGGCAGACAGAGATGCTGTCTGGAGGTTTTGGCAGGTCCCTATAGGAGAATCGCAGTGCAGACTCTTGGGATTTTGGAGCAAAGCCTTGCCATCCTCTGCAGATAACTACTTTCCTTTTGAGAAACAGCTTTGGGGCTGCTACTGGCCCTTGGTAGTTACTGAATTCTTAACCAAGGGCCACAAACTTACTGAAATCTGAGTTGCCTATCATGAGCTGGGTGTTATCTGACCCATCAAGCCATAAAGTTGGATATGCACAGCTATACTCCATCATAAAATGGAAGTAGTATATACGCAATAGGGCTTGAGCAGGTCCTGAAAGCACAAGTAAGTGACATAAAGAAGTGGCC
>PVKH010014122.1:0-16259 GCA_004027955.1 Chaetophractus vellerosus
CATTTATCAGCTTAGACTAAAATATTTGAAAGATTGAAGAGGTGAAAGTCTACTCCAGAGTAATTTCTGACATCTCTGCCCTTCAGAGCTATAATTGCATAATTATTACCATTTGTTATGGTATTCAGAGTCATTGTTAATATGTGAATATTAACTTTCAAATATTAGTAAACATTCTAAATGTAACTTGGGGAGACTATGTCATTTGTCCTAATTTTTTCATTTTGATTTTCTTTAGAATGTCAAACATTAATCAGGTTGGATATCCTGATAATATCAGCAATTATAATACTAACCTCTTTCCAAAATCTGAACCCAGATATAATGGCCACAACTGCAGCCAACAGAAAATTACTTCAAGAACAAGCATGAATAGGATAAAAACGCAAAATTAAATTTCACAATTTTTCCTTCTTTCCTTTACTTTATTATTATTTCTTTTACAGAATGCCTCATTCCTAAAGAATAGAATCAGTTTTTCTTCTTTTTATTTGCTCAACTGATGAAAAATTTATCTGATAAATTTGTCTCATTATTCTGTAATATTTTGAGCACATGTGTTCACTAAAGTGCACACACACTCAATAAATCCCTTAAGGTGGATGAAATTTATCTTACAGTTGTATTTTTACTTTTCATTTGGTTTGGACAATTATAGAGGCACTGTTTATTAGGTGTGTTCCTCCAATCAGATGTGAGAAAAGGTTTCCAGGATATGACAGGAAAGAGGAAAGGGAGAAAGGACACTTAGGAATTAGTATATAGGGACAAGTTTAAAAATGATTTATAATGGGTTTTCCTGATGAAAATATTGCAAAATTAGTAACTCAAATTGCCCATTTACTCTAAAAATCTACATGATCTATATAAAATGTGAATGTTAATTCACTCCACCTAAAAAAGAATTAGCTCACTATGATTACACTAGTTTTGTTATTATAATTTAAAACTCTGAATGACAGATCTAGTTATCAATGATAAGCATAAAAGAGAAAATGACTTAATTATAATTTAATTTCAATACATTACTAAAGGAAGAAAGACAAAAACAGGGTATCCTGGCTGTGTGGAAAGAAGCAATAAGGCAAGAAAAGTTAGTAAAAGATTGTAAGAAGGGAAAAAGTACATATTACTTTAGGTAAATATATAGATGACCTCCAGGTAATATTCACTCTTATTAAACAAAAAAGTTTTCAGTTATAAATCTGTGGGTAGATACTAGACAGCCATGATTAAGGAGTCCATCAGATCAGTCTTCTGGAGAGCAGGTGAAGAAAATATTTCAGATGGACTTAAAACTTGTCTCTAATATCAAAGAGATGATTTCTAACAAAGTATATTTTTCATATCTTCAAATTTCATTTACTTAGAAGTTGAATCAAATGAAGTCCAGATAAGCCAGGGAATCTAAACTTCACCATGATTTATTGATGCACTCTATCACAGGAAGTTAAAATGAGTGAGGGATTTCTGGAGAGAAAGGACTCTTTTCAGTTGTATGACTTTACATGGTTCCTCCCAGAAGCACTGCATTGGAAAAAAATAACAAAGACTACTGTGATATAGTTCCTGAAAACTCTGTTATTGAAGAAGCTATTCTTGTCATCTGATAGAGAAATGCCTCTGAGGCCAGCACTCTTTCTAATTTCTCCTTTAGAGAAATAAGAATTAAATGTTTCTCTTTTTACTTCATTGGATAGGTGCAGTAATTCCCACAAAAGTTTACAATGCCTAAGGCAAGTTTTAGTTATAGCAACTCCAAGGAAAATATTACTACCATTCTAATCCAAAAGGGCTACTAAGCTCAGACAATCTAAGGGCAAAAACAAACCACTTGGCCAATTAGTAAAACTGCAACTCACTCTGAATTGTGAGTAAGGAAACACCATTCCCTTTTCCTTATACTTTCCTTAAACCAATCTCTTCTAGAGGTATGGAAGTCTTTGAAGCCAGTTAATGGCACAGATTGGTGAAATAGGTGTGGTAGATATGAGGTCCTACCATATACCTGTGTGTGAATATACTCAAGTTTCTTAACCTCTTCATTTTGTAATTTTCTTTTGTAAAATGGAAAAAGAAATGATAATAATTTACTTTATTTAAAATAATATTAAATTTTCCCATTTCTAATCTCATCTATGATTTCACATCAGTGTAGACACTAGAGAGTTGAGAAAAGTAAAAGGTAAAGGAAATATTGAATACTTGTCTTTTATATTTTCCTTTTATTTTAAAATATGTATGAAAGTATATGCTACTTGCAGGATAAAAAGTAAGATTTTTTTCTTTAGAATAGGATTGCAAGCTATTAAAGACAGGACTGATTAGATAACAAAATTACTTTCCTACCTGGTGACCATATTACTTACTACCTATTACTCTGACCTGTAACTTACCTGTGTGGCACGCTATTACCTGCCAGTTACCATCAATGAGGCTGAAGTGAAAGGCTGGTTGGAACTGGGGAAGAGAGCTGTGAGACAGAAATGGAGATGGGATAATGACATGAATAGACTGTCCATGTTCTGCACTTTTACTGAAGGCCCAGTGGCAACTAGCATGTCCATGTGTCCTAGAGAAACTTCTAAATAAAATCATTCCCTAACTTCTAATGTTAAAAATGAACAAGAAAAAAATTAAGAAAAAAATTCTGCAGTTCATTTAAACTCTCTGGGTTTGTTTCCTAATGTATTAAATGAGACTAAGAAGGCATGGCTTTAAAAGTTATGTAAAGATTAAAGAAGATACATGTAAAAAGAAAGACTCCCTGGCTCAGAGAATATGAGGAAAGGTATTTATTTGTTTTTATTCATCCTCCTTACATGTGGAATTGAGGCCATGAGAAGGGAAATACTTCACTCAAGCTCTCAGCTAAAAATTAACAGAACTGAACTTAGAATCTAAATCTCTTAATGATAACTCTAAAGCATTTTTTCTTTTGAAAACATAGTTCAGGAATATATGTTTTCATGGCCTGGAAAATAAGAGCAGCTGGTAAATGAGCATCAAACTTCCCAGTCAAACAGGGTGATAAGTGCTATGGAAAAATAAGGAGTAGGTGGAGGGTGTGGGTTGGTCATGAGAGCCAGGTAGGTGTCATCTTTACAAACATAGGTGGAATAGGATTCAGTTAAGAGAGTAGAAAATTAGATATGAAACACAGAAGAAGAAGGATTCATGCCAAGAAAGATGTGTGAAGGCTATGAGGTAGGATATGTTTTGATGTGTTAACAGAAGTGGAAAGAACCCATTGTGACTGGAGCAGAGCAAGCAAGGTGAGAAATAGTCAGGGGGGTGACAGTGAGCCAGAACAGATAAAGTCTTTCTAGGGAAATTACAAGATTTTCAGCAAAGTTGTGATTTGATCTGACTTATGATTTAATAAAAACTCATTACTTTAAGTTAGTAATCAGATCTCTATTGTCTTCTTTCATATATCCAGGGACATTTATCAAAATCATCACTTTTTAAATTGACAACGTTTCTGAAAATTATTTGAATAGCTATACAACAGTAACTTCAGAAAGTCAACTTAATATTTGTGGAACAGTTAAATTGTCTAATAGCTCATAAAATTGGAAAGAATTTCACCATGCCTACACAAGAACAAGATAGAAAATAAAACTGAAAATTGCAGCAATAACTCTTGCTGGGAAAATTTTGCAAAATTCTGTACATCAAACTTGTTGGAATGAAACAGGCTGGGGAGATGGCATTCAGTATTAGATTTTTCTTCTGCTGAATATTATGTTTTCTTTTTCTTCTTAAAAAAATATAACAAGAATCCATAATGAGAGATTGGATATGCAAATAACAAAAGTGTTATAGTTTGAGTGATGATGGATCAGATATGAATCTGTCATGACTGTACGGTCAAACTAACATTTTTTAGTATTTCAAGTTTTTGACTCACAGATTCATGAAACAATAGAGGAATTACATTGGATCATAATTTCTCTAGCTAGTTCTTAGGAGTAAATCAACTACTTAACAATAAGAATCTCCCTGGAAAAGGGAAAGGACCAATAAGAGGCTAGCCTTGCTATGACAACAAACAGAAGATGGGAAAACAAGGGAAGGGAGCAGGCAAATCTCCATAAAATGTGTACTTCTTCATCACTCACTTGGACTACACAATTTGTTCAGATGATGTTCTAGACACCAGTTTTAATCACCCATGGTCCTCTTCATGAAATATCACCCTGAGGAAGAAAACTAATATGGAAGATTAAGGAAAGAAAAAAATTACTTAGTATTTTTTCCACAATACTGAATTAATAACATCTTCAAATTTTTTGAATTGAAGTTTATCATTCATACAAGAACATCTATAAACAATAAGTGTATAGTACAAGTTATGAGCTTACAAAGCAAACATGCATACCATCACACGGGGCTCCCTTATATTACCCCACCAACAACACCTTACACTGTTGTGAAACAATTGTTACAAACTATGAAAGAGCATCATCAAAACATTATGACTAACTACAGCCAATAAATTATATTTGGTGTATTTTTCTCCTAACCCACCCAGTTAATGACACCCTGTATTATATACTTCTGAATTAATAACATTTTATTACTTTTGGTGTGCTAGGGGAAATTGAAATAGTTTACTGTGAATAAACTTATTCCAGAAGCCACCTGGCATTCTGAGACTAATGAAACCTAATTATAGGAATAAAATATAAGATGTGTTTATATTTTAATAATAATTTATTAATTATTACTCAAACAGATTTCTATTATGCTTGGGTAAACAAAGTCAACAAAATTCAACCCAAGTAAATTCACATGTAGTCTTTTTTTGGTAAAGATTTCTTTTATTTATTTATTTCCTTATTTATCTCCCCCTTGTTTCTTGTGCTCACTGTGTCCACTTGCTGTGCATTTTTGTGTCTGCTTGTCTCCCTTGGTTGCATCATCTTGCTGTACCAGTTTACCATGCCGCATGGGCTGTCAGCTCATTGCACCACACGGGCCATCAGCTCACCTAGCTGGGCCAGCTTGCCTTCACCAGGAGGCCCTGGGATTCAAACCCATAGCCTCCCATATGGTAAATGGGAGCCCAACCATGTGAGCCACATCCTCTTTCCCTCACATGTAGTCTTTTTAAAAAAATCTACCTTTAATTCTCACATGTCTATGGCTTCTATTCCTCCTACAATTGTCTCACTGTACCTGCAGCTTTGTTATTGGTTTTCTAGTAAAGTGGTCCCTCAAAAGTCCCCCTTGATTGCCTGCAAATGAGATAAGCACCATTGTAAGAGAGGCATACACCTTTTTTGGAATCTGATCCCTTCCTCTTCCACAACTGATTGGTATACAGTAGCCACTTGGCCCAAGAGAAACTCATTCCTAGGCAAGAAAAGAGCCAACCAGGTTTATTTGTCAGGAAATTCACCACATTATGCAGATTCCATAGCCAGATATTAATGGAGCTTTGTTAAATGTTGAAGTTATGTGGTACAGGAACACCTACAGTTGAACTTCTGAGAATGCCCTGAGTCTGCACTTCCTGAGTCCTGACTGTTTGTTTTTCATTTATATTCACTGAGATCAGTGTGCTAAAAAAAACAATTTCTTATTTTAAATTAGTTTTAGGAAGTTGCTTTTCCTAAGCTCTAACATATTTTTGTCTTCTTCCACAAAGCTTCAAAGTTTGTCAATATGGTGTAGTGGCAAACAGTCTGATAGGTAAAATTTTCCCTCTCTTTCAATTCTTTATTTTTGATTATGTGATTCTAAGTAAGCATAAAATTTAACTTTCTTTAATTTACATATAAGGATACTGAGTTTCTGACTCAGAATTGATGAGTGGTCTGAAGATGCAAACATCTTTTCCTGAACACCCCCCCCCCATGTTAATGTTTTTCTATAGCATTGTATTACTTTGGCCTTACAAGGTCCATCCTCCTCAAAGGTTTTGTCTAAGGCCATTATGATTTCCTTGCTTAACTTAAATTGTTTTGAAAATTTTAATGTTTTATTTTCCCTCAGAATCCACCGCCAATCTGTGCCAAAGCTTCCTCATGGCATTTTTCACTTCCTTATTCCTGAAAGTGTAAATCAAAAGATTGAGCAGAGGAGATATGATGGTGCAAAATATTGCCACAATTTTGTCAAAGGAGAGATGGTGGTCATGCATACTCAGAAATGCATGGGACAAAGAACAAAATCACAACATCAATGTGAGATCCAGGTGGAGAGAGCTTTCCTCTGTCCTTCAGAACTATGGGTTCTCAGAGACAAGATGACACTATAGAAGAAGAGCAACAAGGAGAAGTTTATAATGCAGATAAACCCACTGTTGGCAATCACCAAAAGGCTAATAATGTGAGTGTCAGTGAAGGCAAGCACCAACAATGGGTACAAGTCATGCATGAAGTGATCAATGACATTGGGACCACAGAAAGGCAGCTGGAAAGTAAAGAGAATTTGTATCACAGAATGCAGGAAACCCCCTGTCCAGGCTACACCCATTTGAATGCCACAGAGCTTCCAGTTCATCATAGAAAGGTAGTGCAAGGGCTTTCAAATGGCCACATAACAGTCATACACCATAGTTGTCAGCACAATTACTTCTACCCCAGTGAAGAAAAGTTCAGCAAAGAGCTGGCTCATGCATCCCTGGAAGGAGATGGTTTTCTTCTCATAGAGGGAGTCAACAATCATCTTTGAGGCAATGACAGAGGAGAAACGAGCATCCAGGAAGGATAGGAAAGCCAGAAAGAAGTACATGAGGGATCCCAGGAGTGCTGGGCTGATTATGATGGTCACCACAATTAGCAAGTTGGCCCCAAGGGTTGCAATGTAGTCCAACAAAAATATAATAAACATTATTTTCTGAACATTTGGATTCTGTGAAAGCCCCAGGACAATGAACTCACTTACAAATCTTTGGTTTCACATGATTTCAGAGGAAAAGATGAAAGCTACCAAAAGGAACAGGTAGAATCTGCAATTATGAGAAAGAGAAATTCATGTCAGACCAGGTTATGATATTATCATAGTCATCAACAGGTTTGGTGAATATCCATATGCAAAATTATTTTAAATACTTCTTTGGTCATTAAGAACAAAATCATTGTTGAAGTTGGTAGTGGGAGGTCAGGCAGAATTGGGATGTAGATAAATTATTAAATATTTTTAAATAGCTAGAATTACCTTGTGGGGGAAGGGACAGAGCCATATTTGGTTGGGTGACAAATAGGTTTTGTCTCAAAGTCCAACTATGGCCATTTAGTAGAGGCTTCCTGGAGTGAATTGTTGAGAATTCTGAAGTCACAGCCTTGCCCTGAAGAAGGAAAGTCTGCAATTTATTAGTGATGCCTGCTGTTAGCATTTAATGGGAGCAGAAGTGACTTTCACATTCAATTCTTTCACTGCTGCTCAGAAGACAGCATTATCTACAAATAGAAGAAATAACACACAGCTCAAGAGGCACTTGGAAATCAAGCCTACCATCCCAAATATTTCTTTAAACATTTGAACTTAATTGGGCCTTCAAGTCATACCAGGAGTGCTGGGCTGATTATGATGAACTGATTTATCCCTTTTCATAGAGAAAGATGCATGGGAAAATGCTTAGCTAAAGGCTTCACACATAATAAATATGCCTTAAATGTTGAGTTGTTTTTGTTTTCATCTATCATTTAAAAATGAGAACTGGAGCATATAAAATTAACAATACCTCACAGTGTTGTCATGATGACCAATAACTAATGCAAGAAAGCAATTACTCAGAGCCTATGCCTAGGAAATAATTCATGTTAGATCATATTATCTCAATTTTACTGGTAGCAAGCTCATGCTTTAAGATGTTAAAGTTAAACAAATACCAGATGGTGAATCTGGCATTTGAACATAGTACCTTTAGCTGCAATACCAAGTTCCTACCACTGGATCAAGAGAAAGAGGTGAGAATGTTTATTTTCTACAGTCTCCACTAACTCTAAAGGTTAAAGTCTTCTGATTCCTTTAGTCATTTGTGAAGGAGGCAAGTTGGTGAAGGAAACAACAAATGATTGAGCATCAGAAAGTAATAGCCCCATCACCTACAGATAAAAATTGGCAACAATATCATAAGTAAGGAGAACAAACATGTTGACTATAAGCCAGAGTCTTAAGACTTTGTTACTTGCAAATTATTTCTATAATGAAACACAAACTGATCAAGTACAACTCATCAAGGCATATGTTTCCAGTTTACATGACTTTATTGTAAAGTACAGACATTCATATATAGCACATATGTTCATCTCACCGGGTTATGATGAAGGTCAAATTTCAAAATGTGATAAAATTTCATATAAATAAGTGCCCTTACAAATTGAAGTTATTATCCTTTCATTTAAAAAGCCAGCTGTTTTATCCACAGGAAGTTTTTCAATAAGTCATGCAAATAATTACTTCAACTTTTGACTTTATTTTCCCAGCTTTGAAGGACTGTGTCATCCTCTGTACCTAAACAAAAATTTACTAGTTAAATAGCTTATATAATTATATGGTTGTTAAATCAATGAATAAAAGAATAGTGAGATTTCGTATAATTTATTAATTATGTGATTTTAATAAATTACAATAGTGGTATTTATGATAAAATATTGATTATATGATATTTATGAATACCAATTAGAATTAATAAAAACAATTGACAATGCTTAATTAAACTAATGAATATACAATTGTTTGTGTCAATGTATGTCTATATGCTTGCTTTAAAACAATCACTTCTCCACTTCCATTATGTTCCAAGGGTTCTTGCTATTTGAGAAATATGCCCAAACTATAAACTACATATTCAACTACAAGCTTTCACCCAGAAAACAAAAGTATTAAACAAACCTAATAAAGCCATTGGGTCAATTATCAATCTTTTATTAAAACATCAGAAATATAAATATATGATCCAGTGATGATCAGCTTAGCCTGGAGTCAAAGCAAGAGAGACAAGGACATGAAATTAGTAAGAATATGAACTGAAGAATCATACAGACTTGGTTTCAAATCCATGCTCTTCTATTTAGTTGTGTGTCTGGAAAAAAGTTTCTTGATATACTCAATGCCTTAATTTCCACTTCTGTAACAGGGGTATAATAAGAATGCTATTTGGTAAGGTTTTTGTAAGAATCAAATGACACAATACACATAAAATCATTAATGCAGTAAAACACAGAATGTCACAATGAATGGAGAGAAAAAGTCCCTAGAATAATTGAAACTAAGCAGAAAAGGCCAAAATTTATTCACCTAATTATTACTGCTTTACCATCAACAGTGCTAAGTGCTATTGTTCATATTTTCATTAATTTATAAATGTAAAATATCTTGTTTGGTCACAGTGTAGAGGTAATATTTAATTGCACAGAACTCTTAAATGAACTTAATAATTCCTGACTAAATTCCTGTGGCCCTTACATCCACAGGCATTCACTCTTACTGAAGTAGATTCTTTGTACAAATAAACTAAATTAGTGGGGACTTGGGAAGGATAACAAAAGTCTTTATTGATCTAATTGTTAAATATTTCTTAAGCCCTTCACTTCTCTCATTTGGGTATTTCTAAGAGAAATATACACTTAGAACTAAAATAGATATTAGATACAAATGAATGAATCTATTTTTTCAGAAATAGAAATTACCAAAATTATTGGAGAATCTGTGACAATGGAAAATACTGTGTCTTAGAGTTTATAATCAAACAGTTTATGATTTTAAGTCATTTAAAAGGAAATGTGTTAATGTGGATTGGAACTGAAATGGAAAAGATACAATAGTGGAAAAAGTAGTGAACTATGAACAAAGTCAGGATTTTAGCCAATAGTAATGTACCAATGTTCATTTCATAGTTTTCATGAATGTACCTACAAGTGATGTAAAATGTTAACATCAGGGAAAATTGAGTAAGAAATAATGGAAACTCTCTATCATATCTTTGATACTTTTCTGTAAATCAAAATTACTCAAAAATTAAAAATTTATAAAAAGAAAAATTTAGGTAATTATTCAGTTTTTGCTATCAAAAAGGTAGCAATCCATTTTGATATATACTCAAAATAATTGAAAACAGGGACTCAAGCATGTATTTGTAAACAAATGTTTCCAGCAGCATTATTCATGATAGCCAAAATGTGGCAACAACCTAAGTGTACATTGTTAGATTAAGGGTAAACAAAATGTGGTATACACACAATGGAATATTATTCAGATGTAAAAATGAATGAAGTTCTGATACATGCCACAACATTGTTGAACCTTGAATACATCATATTGAGTGATATAAGCCAGACACAAAAAGATGAAAAATATTCAAATGAGAGGACCATGTTTGTGGTGTAAGATATTTCAGTTTCAATTTCTTCCCAAAATCTTTGAACAATTGGGAAAATCTTGCAGAACCATCATACTCAAAACTCCAGAAACTGTTAAAGTATTACAGTAACTGGGTGTATACAAAATCATGAAAATGCAGTTTTAAAAATAATAAGAGAAGCTTATGGTTCTCTTAAAGACCTTTCCCTCAAGTCCTCCTTGGCATTGTATGGAGAGAGCTTAAACTCCAAGTATAGGTCACTAGCCCTGTTCAAATACAGAATTTGAACAATACTATAAAGAAAATAGAATTACCACTTACATGTCAGGCTGATCTTCTTGATAGAGGGATAAACTATGAAGGATAGCACCACAAATGCAGAACCAGATTGCAAAGACTGTGAAAAGTAATTGTGCTTTTGTTTGTTTAACTTCTGGCACTCAAGGAAACCTCTGTCATATCATTAGCCACCAACTAAGGATCAGACAACTCAGTAATTAAATCCTAGAGTTAACACATTAAAATATTAAATGTACAGTGTACAACAAAAGATTACAAGACAAAGAAATAGGAAATGATGGCCCATCCAAAAACAACAATATAAAAATTAAGAAACCATCAATGAAGAAAACCAGTCTTCAGGAAAATCATACATACAGTTTAAAATAGTGATCTCCAGTAAGTTCAAAGAGACAAGAACTATAGGATATTAGGATAATAATGAATGAACAATATGATAATCTCCATAAAAAGATAAAAATTTAAAAAGGAACCAAAAAGTAATGATGGAGTGAGAGATTGCAGTAACTGAAATGAAAAATTTCCTCAAGGCTTTTACATTTCACTGACAAAATGAGCTGGCAGAAGTGAATCAGAGAACTGAAAGGCTAGACAATTGACATTATTAAACATGAGGATCAGAATGAAAAAAAAAAACTGAATAGAGCCTAAGAGATCTGTAGGACTCTATTGAGCATATTGATATATGCATTATGATTATCAGAGTAGTAGAAGAAAGAATGGGACAGTAAGAATATTCAAGATATAATGGGAGAAAACTTCCCAAATTTAATGAAAGACATGAATGAATATACACATCCAAAAGACCCAACAAAACCCAAACAAATTAAATTTGATGAGAACCATGCTGAGGCACACAGTATTCTAACTTTCAAATGCCAAGGACAAAAAAAGAGTTCTGAATGGTGCCAGAGAATAGTAAAATGTTATATACAAAGGAGACCCAATAAGATTAAGTGTTGATTTTCCATCAGAAACCAAGGAGGCAAAAAGTCAGTGTTCAAAATATTTAAATTGTTGAAAGAAAAAAGTTTCCATCCAAAATTTGTATCAATGTCAACACTATCAATCAAAAATAGGGAATAGATTAAGACATTCCCAGATTTTTAAAAAAGTGAAGTAGTTCATTACCACTAGAATTTCCCTAGAAACAATGATAAAGGGAGTTCTTCAGACATAAAGGGAGGAGCATTAGACTGTGGATTGAAGTTGAATGAAGAAATAAAGACATCCTGTAGAAGTAATCATGAATGGTAATTATGAATGCCAGTAATATTGTATGGTAATTTGTGTATATAACTACACTTTATACTTCTTACATTTTCTAAAATGCAAATATATAAAAATTAATGATAAATCCATGGCTTTCAACACACAATGTATAAAGATCTAACTTATAACAAGTACAACAAAAAGGTGAGGGTGGTGGGAGGTATAAAAACAATGTTTGTGGGGCTGGCTCGATAGCCCAGTGGATAGAGCACCGGCATACCACATGGGAGGCCCCGGGTTCGGTTCCCGGGGACCTCTCCTAGCGGGCAGACGGCCTTGAGAATGGCAAGCCTCCATGGGCGGGCCAGAGCCGCCATGGGCAGGGCAAAAAGCTGCCACAGACAGGGCAAAAGCCGCCACGGGCAGGGCAGGTCGCCCGCAAATGGAGTGCAGCCAGCCACCCATGAACTGAAAGCCAGCCGTGAATGGAAGCAGAAGCCGCCCACAAGCGGGGAAAGCCGCGCCTGTGCAGTGACCACTCTCGGCGCGTCGCCCCAGTGGGGGGGAAGGGGAGATATGTAATAAAATAAATAAATCTTAAAAAAAAAAATGTTTGTGTATGCTATTCAACTCAATTTGGTATAAAATCAACTGTGTTTGTTATAGATTTCAGATGTTAAATTTAAGCCCCATAGTAACCACAAAGATGATACCTGAAAAATACATGAAGTGGAAATGAGAAAGTTCTCCAAATTATGGTACAAAAGACAAATAAATATGAAAGTAAGCATTAACAGAAGAATTGAGGAACAAATATATATAAAACTTTAAAAACATGAAAACAAAATGGCAGAAAAAAATTCCTTCATTTTCAACAGACACTTTAAAAGTAAATGGATTAAACTTTCTACTCAAAAGGCAGAGATATGCAGAATAGATTAAAAAAATAAACTATGAGTCAACTATATGTTGTTTACAAGAGACTCATGATAAATTCAAAGACACAAATAGGTTGCAGATGGAAGTATGGAAAAATATGCCAGAAGATGTCCAAGAGAAATTACAAAATACTAGAGGTGAAAGAAAACAAAAACACAATGTATGAAAAGTTATGGGTTGCAGCAAAGATAGTGCTCAGAGGAAAGTTTATATCTCTAAACACTTATATTAAAAAAAGAAGAAAAATCTCAAATATGAGAACTAACCTCACAATGGGATCATGTAGAAAAAGAAGAGCAAATGAGAGGAAATAAAGACTAGTGTAGAGATAAATGAAATAGAGAATATACAAACAAAAGAAATAATCAATGATATCAAATTTTGGTTCTATGAAAATCTATCAACCTTTAAAATATACTGAAAAAAAGTGAAAGCAGACAAAAATAAGTCAACTTAGAAATGAAAGGGAGGCAATACTACTGATGCCAAAGGAATAAAATGATTAAGAGGTACTATGAAAAACTGTATGCCAACAAATTAAATAACTTATATGAAATGGACAAAATCCTAGAAACATACAAACTACCTATACTGGCTCAAGAAGAAATAAATTATCCCAACAGACCAATAACAATGAATAAGCTTGAATCTGCAATCAAAAACCCCTCTACCTCCAGAACAACAAGAAAACTACAGGACTATGTGGATTCCCTGGTAAATTTTATCAAACATTCCAAGAAGAACGAACACCATCTTGTTTAAGACCTTACAAAAAACTGAAGAGGAAGGAATAATTCTTAATTTATTCTATGATGTCAATGTTACCCTATTACCAAAACTAAATAAGGATAGCACAAGAAAAGAAAATTACAGACCTTATGAATATAGACACAAAACTCAACACAATACTAGCAAACTGAATCCAACAACATATTATAAGAAACATACACCATTATCAACTGGGGTTTATCCTAGTTTTGCAAGGATGATTCAATATAAGGAAATCAAATAATATAATATTCAACATTAATAAAACAAAACACATGATAATCTCAATTGAAGTAGAAAAGACATTTGCCTTAATGTAGTACCCCTCCTTGATAAAAAAAAACATTAAGAAATAAAAATAAAGAATAGAAGGAAATTTCTATAAATAAAAGGCAAGATAAGAAAAACACACAGCTAACATCATACTCAACGGTGAAAGACTGAGAGCTTTTCTCTAAGATCAGGATCAAGACAAGGATGCCCAATGTCAGCACTGATATTCAAAACTGGATACCTATATGCAAAAGAAAGAAGTTGTAACCTTCAATCAAAAATAACTCAAAATAGATCAAAGACCTAAATTTAATAACCCAAACTAGGAAACTCCTAGAACACATAGGGAACTATCTTCAGGACCTTTTGTTAGGCAATGATTTCTTAGACTTTACAATAAAAGTACAAGCAAAAAAGAAAAAAATAAGTAAATGGGAATTCATCAAAATTAAAAAAAAAAAACAAGACCTCATCATGAAAATAACAGGATAACCTACCAAATGGGACAAAATATTTGGAAGCCACATAACAGATAAACATTTAATTTCCACAATATATTTTTTAAAATCCTACAAATCAACAATAAAAAGACAAGCCAATTAGAATATGGGCAAATACTTGAATAGACATTTCTCAAAAAATGATATACAAATGAGCAATAAACTCATGAAAAGGTGCTCGATATCACTAGCTATTAGGGTATTGCAAATCAAAAGCACAATGAGGTACCATTTCACACCCACTAGAATGGCTGCTCTTTAAACAAAAAAAAATTAATGTATTGAAAAGCATGTGAAGAAATAGGAAGACACTCATTATTGATGGGAATGTAAAATGGTGCAATCAATGTAGAATATGGTTTTGTACTTCCACAGAAAGTGAAGTATAGAATTACCATAAAGCCTAGCATTCCCAGTTCTAGTTATATGCCCAAAAGAATTTAAGCAGGGATTGAATAGATATTTGCACACCCACATTCAAAGAGGCATTATTCACAATTGTCCAAAGATGGAAGAAATGTAAGTGTCCACCAACAAATGAATTCATTAAAAAGTGTGGTATATGTATGGAAACTGAAGGAAATAAAGTGAAGAGTAGAACAATGCCAAGTAAGAAAAAAGAGGGAAGTAAATTAAGACTAAGAATTTATTCTAAGTGTCTTTGAGGATAGATATCTCTGAGTGACCTAGAGCAGCAGCTTAGACCAAGAGTTGTCATGGGCAAAGCCAATATGTCTCCATGGCACCTGGTGTGGCAGTTGAAGAATAGCCATGCAGATACCTAACATTTCAGGACAGAATCTGAGGTGCAAAGACTGGAATTCACAGTAAGCTGTAAAGTCATAGTGGTACCAACATGCTTGGGTGGAGGTTCAAAACCATAGAAAGAGATATCCTTTGTGCATATGCTATATGAAACAAAGCAAAGCAACTTAATAAGCATGCATTGAAAACTGTGGAGAGAGGAGATTCTGTAAGCATTCTAATGTAAAAGAAGATAAATAGAATTTAATATTGTGGTATTCATTATTAAATTAAAAATGGATATTTTATTAAAAAGAAAAATATCATATGATCTTACTTCTATGAACTATCTATAATAAGTAAATTCAAAGGGACAGATAGTGGATTACAGATTACCATATGCCAAAGGGTCAGGGGAAGTGGGAGATATTGCTTAATGGGTGCAGTTTCTGTTTGCTGTAATGAAAAGTTTGGATAATGGATGTTGGTGAGGGTAGCACAATATTGTGAATGTAATTTATACCACTAAATTGTACATTGGAAAGTGGTTTCATGGGAAACTTTAAGTGTGCATATGTCATTACAATAAAAAAGTTTAAAAAAAAATAAAAGGGCTAGCAAGCCTGCTTTATCACTTAATAACCAGGTGTCATTGAGCAAACCCTCATATTCCTCCCCCCTATAAAACAGTGATAGTAACAATTTTTCAAACTACCTTATCCTTGAAATTAAGAAAATATCTGAAGTATTTTAAAAATAAATTATATTATATTCATCCATTTTTTAAAATATTAAGTAACTGATTTGCAATGTATAAATAAAAAAGATGTGAAATATTGATGGCAGCATTATTTTTGAGCACTGGCTACACATACAAAATGAGCTAGAAAATTGAAGCAGGATAAGAACAAATTATGTGGTTTTTTTTTTAAAGATTTATTTATTTTATTACATATCCCCTCTTCCCCCCTGCTGTGGGGACATGCCGAGACTGGTCACTGTGCAGGCGTGGCTTTCCCCGCTTGTGGGTGGCTTCTGCTTCCGTTCACAGCCGGCTTTCAGTTCGTGGGTGCTTGGCTGCGCTCCATTCATGGGCAACCTGCCCTGCCCGTGGCGGCTTTTGCCCTGTCCGTGGCAGTTTTTTGCCCTGCCCACGGTGGCTCTGGCCCGCCCATGGCTGGCTTGCCATTCTCAAGGCAGTATGC
>PVKH010014123.1:0-16667 GCA_004027955.1 Chaetophractus vellerosus
GAGGCTCAGGGAGAAATAAGCCATAGCCTAACAGCTATTGGGATAGAGCAGAACAGCAAAGACTGATAAGAGGAATCTAAGAAAGAGAAAAGCCCTATGCCTGATAGCTGACATCTGAGCTCCTGGAGCTTGGCTCTGAGAGATGGTAGATTCTGGAGCAGAAGACAGAGAGCTCGGCAGAAACCTTGGCAGAGATCGGCGGCCATCTTCACCACATGGCAGCTGACTTGGTTTCATGCAAAGTGCCTTGGTTAGGATATTTCATGGCTTGGAATTGTAAGCTTTTACCCCCCAAAAAATCCCCTTTATAAAAGCCAACCAATTTCTGGTACTTTGTATTGGCAGCCCTTTGGCAAACTAGAACACTATCCAAATCAATCTTTTTAATATGAACATGCATGTGCACACAAACACATTCTCCCACAGAAGCCTGATAAGCAGATCACTCCCAGTATAATGTATAAAATGATGCAAGACAGGTGCCCAATCATTTTTAAAAAAACATAGATGTTACATATGAGGTACTCAATAATCAAATTTATTATTTTTCCAAAAACAGTTATTTTTACAAGATGGATATACCTACTTGGTAAATAATTCTTATCTACACATTCTGCAGAGAAACAAAGGTACAGAATTATACAATTCAAAGCAGCATACAATGTACAGTTTGAAAAATTAATATTATTAGATATTAGTATTGCCTCCATTGGAACCTTTTTTTGATAAGCAGAAGATTCTTCCCCAGCCAGTAACACACAGAAATATCAAGTTTCATCCTCTACAAATTAGATACAATAAACATTGTTATATATGTTATGAATTATACTAAATTTTAAAAGTTTTTTCCAACTATCAAGAATTAACCAATATAGCATTTCTGTTCTTATTACAGTTAGGTTTTCCTTTTGTTTTTGTCTTTATATTATTATTTTGTTTAGTAACTAGAATTAAAGTGCAAAACCATGCTGCATTTAATAATTGCTTACTATCTAAATACAGTGTACACTCTTTGTCCTAAAGGGTGTATGTGTATAAAGGAAAGGATTGCTCTGAAAGCTCTAGTCAGAGCAATATTTAGGTTCATAGTGAATGGGCATTAGTGGAAATAAGACAACTGTTTAAGACCTAACAGCCTTCCTTCCATGTCCCCTAGTAGCCTGTGCACACTCTCCACTCCCTATCGACCGCATTTACTTTAACCATTACCAAGGAATGATCGAGGATAGTTGCACTTCTTTATATAGTCCTATACAGCACCAAATTGATCTTATATACATACACACATGGCATATGTGTAAGTGTTGGGATGCTTGAAATGGCAAGAAATAAAAAATAGAATTAAAAGCCATGTAAGGAATTTTTATTTTTTCACATGCAAAAGACCACAGGTGGGTCCATGTCCAGACTCCAGTTCTAGATTCTGGGGTGCTCTTATTTCTGTCTTCCTCCATATACTGACATCTTCATCCAGTAGATATGGCAACAGCCTTTAGGAGCAAATGGACTCTCTTTTTGCTGCTATGCTCTAAAGAGCAAAGAAAGTTTTTTCAGCAGATTCTCTGCTGTCATTTTCCCCCATATTCATAGGTTTGCAATGTGAATAAAGATCACTAGGATTGATCAGGATCAATATGAGTTTTCCTCTGGAATGTGATATAATGATATTCTATCCTGAATCAATTGGTGGACATTACAGAAATAGGGCCTTTGAATACCCCTGAGGTCCCTCAGCAAAAAGGGAGAAGAGAGGTTGATTATTTAATAATTAACATAAAGTGTTTGCAAGAAGGTAGTCATTAGTATTACAGTGTAAGGGATTTGAAATAAGGGTGCCTGTATCAGTCTAGAACAATGCAGGTCATAATAAAGTAGATTAAACAAACAATGGAAAGATTTTTCAAATTTTACCTGGTCGTTTTGGATTCCAGAAGACATAGCCCAATGATCACTAAATAATACAGTGTGTGAAATATTGAATAATTAAATCTGATGGCTTATAACATAGAAACAAGAAGAATTAAATCGTTCTGCTAGATTCTCAAAGAATATGGATTTTCTCCTTTTTCCATGTTTTCCCAACCTCTTCTTTCCTTTTACTACAATCACACATACCATAATCATGTATTAGTATTGAAAAGATAAACCACAAAACAAAGAGATTTTGGATATGGGGGGAAGGTGGTGGGCAAGGAGGGAGTGGAATATTTTCTAACTACAAATGTCTTAATATTTTTTGAGAAATTAAAGATATCTATTTATATCTATTTATATATATGAAGATTTATACATATCCGTGTTATTAACACTTATTATTAGTGTGGTGCTTTGTTACAATTGATGAAAGAATATTATTATAATTACACTCTTAGCTACACTGCATAGTTTATGTTAGGGTTCACTGTGTTGTTCAGTCCTGTGTTGGTTTTCAGTAATTTTTAGTCTGGTGACATAGATGCAAACTAAAATTTCCCCTTTGATCATATTCCAATATATAATTCAATGTTGTTAATTGCATTCATAATGTTTTGTTACCATCACCACCATCTGTTACCAAAACTTTTCCATCACTCTAAAGAGAAACTCTATACCAATAACTCCCCATACCCTATACCACCCCAGCCCCTGGTAACCCATATACTAGTTTCTGACTCCATGAATTTGCTTGTTCTAATTATTTAGTACAAGTGAGACCATAGAATATTTGTCTTCATCTGTTTGTCTTATTTCACTCAACAAAAGGTCTTCAAAGTTCATGCATGCGGCTGCATGAATCAGAACTGCATTCCTTTCGTTACTGATGAAAAATAGTGCATCATATGCAGAAACCACATTTTATTGTTCCACTCATTTGTTGATGGCGTCCATCTTTTGACAATTGTGCGTAATGCTGCTATAAACATTGGTGTGTAGACCCTGCTTTCAATTCTTTTGGGTATAAACCTAGAAGTGGGATTGCCAGGTCACATGGTAATTCTATACTTAACTTTCTGAGGAACTGCCAAATTGCTTTCCACAGTGGATGCTCCATTTTACAATGACAAAAGAAAAGTGTAGGGGCTCTTTCAGATAATGAAATCCTTCCTCCTCCTTCACCCCCACTCCAGCAACCACCGAGAAAATGGAAATATAGTGAATTGAAACAATTCAGTCTGTAAACTTAAGCTCTTCTTTTCATTTCAGTTGCCTATAAGTGCTTTCTATGCTGTTTAGAATATGTTAATAGGAAGAATTAATAAAATGCTCCCTACCGACTGATTAAATTGTACTCCCTAACCAAATGTTCACTCATTTCTAAAATAAAAATGAGGATATATCTAAAATGTATAAAAAAGCCAAGTCATCAGAACTTTACATATTTCTATTTTAAAAAACAGGTGAATTTAGCGGTAACATGCAAAAAAATATGTTAGACTTGTTTATGTTTAGGTGATTTTGATTCTATAGTAATTTTTTTTACTGTTTTCAATTTCCCTTTATTTTTAGTTGTATGTCTATGAAATCTTCCCAGAACAATCCCCTTTCGCCAACAAAACCAATTGAGTATACAAATTGTCACTAGTTTCCAAGTATTACCTAACTGTTCCTGATAAACTGCATTCAGTTATTTAAACCAGCCTCTCAGTGAAACTAGAAAGTAAGATCTTTGATAGTGCAAGCTATTTATTTTTGCTTCCAAAGCAACCACAGCAGAATACTGGACACATATGTTGTGTGTGTGAAATAAATCTTTGTGGAATGTCCAAAAGAAAGATGGAGAAAGAGACTAATGCAATTAAGAACTACACATTAATTTTAATAAATTGAATCACATAACTTATTAAATGGAAAATATTCTAGAAAAATACTATTACAGTGTTTCTTTCATTGCTTTAAAGCTTACAATGAATTTTAACTTATAGAGAAAAAAAAGGTAAGCCCATATTTGGGAGGTGCTAATTCCCAACATACATTTCTGCCCAGTTGCTGAGAATATTTGCAATAAAGAATTGTTTACAATAAATTTTAAAAGATGTAATATGGGTCATACTGAGTTTTATAATTAACAATTGTTGCAGATACAAATTAGTTAAGTGACTCCATTTTTAGAGGGTAACTTTTCTTGCTCTGCAGTTTTCAACAATGTACCAATTGCCAAAGCTTGGCAGATCTCAGAGCCTCCCTCAACTACTCCTCACTCTACCACACCATGTACCACAAACAATACTTTGTCAGTGCAAGGTCCCTGCCCTTGGGTATCCTTTCCCTACTGGAAACAACATGGAATCTCATAAATCTCGAAGTCTGGCCTAAAGACCATGCCAGCCCTAGGTGTTCTCTATGGGGCACATATCCCCAGGACCATAGGCTCGGGGCGTATTAGCCTCACAAGAGGGAGTCCAAATGTTTAAGTCCTGGAAGGAAAACAGCATGAACTGGCAAATTTGAGATTACTGTTTAACTAGAAATCAGCAAAGCTTAGCTTTATGTCAGTTAGTTAGCACACACAATATAATTAAAGTGAGAGTAAATGATTTATCAATCTTACTCGTGTGTCATGGTCTCAGGACTCCAAAAGTAAGCCAGCCCAATGACTAGGAGGATTTTCAAATGATCCTGTTTTTAGGCTTCTCCCATTTTAGTTGTAATAATTGTGTCTGTTTGTATTTTATTTTGCTTTGTACATGTTTATATTGCCTGTGCATGATTATGTCGCTTTGTAAGTGTTTATATCTTACCCTCTAAATTACCTTACAACAACTTGAGGATAGGAAATGTTTTCCTTTGCATGTAGACTGTTGCCTTAAGTGAAAGGGACAACAATTGATTTAATTTCTATTTTAGTATTTTTTTCCATTTTTAATTCAAAAATCTGCTTTTATTTATATCGTTTCCAATTGATTGAGAACTTCTGGAGGATAGAAGGCATGGAAGAAAACTGGTGACATTTTAAATGATTAATTTTCAGTGAATGAATTGGTTCTTGTTAAAATAATATAGCCAGAGAAAACAGGTTAAATATGCTCATGATCACTTCTGTTCCTAAGTAAGAAAAGTAAAGTAAGAGAGAAGCTTGCTCTTGAAAGAGAAATGATAACAAGACTAATGAAGTATTAAATAAAGAATTCCAGAAGTTGAAGAAATTTTTGCTAGATTTTAAGAATCTAACAAAATTTCAGTTTAGTTGATTATTTCAGATTTTCCAGAACTTCTGATTTCCACATTAATTGGCACACACACAAACACACAAATTTGTGTTCTAGTGAGTCATTTTAATTTCTGTTTAAATGGAATTCACGTTTTTCATGTTTTCCATTTGCTTCTCCTCATGTATTTCTCCTAAACGTTCTAAGCGTCTGCTGATTGATATTATACATACTGAATACTCCATTCATATATTGCATGTAGCATTTGACAGAGAATGATTCTCATAGCTCTGCCATCCTCTGGTCAGAACTCAAGTCTGATCATTTGCTGTCCTTGAAGTTTGGTAGCTAGTTTCTCAGGTAGCTTAGAAAAGTTCACACTAACAGAAACTATTCAGAGGTAAGTTATTGTGAAAAGACTGCTCTCAGTTCCCACACTGAGGGTCATTTGAGCAGCATGACCTTGACAAATGTCTAAGTCAAAGAAAGCCTCAACATAAATGATTTGTGGTGACAGAACAATAATGTATTGCAGACACAGATTGGATTCCCAGCAGGGCTGTGCCAGCTCCCACTTCTTGCCTCACACAAGTAAAACCAGGAACTTTCCAGTTTCTGAAGAAGAAATTTCTTTTTTATGTCAAGATAGCAAAATCTTGTATTGCAATCATAGAAGTGAAACATGACCTCATAGGCAATTTCCTATCAAATTTATATCAAAATCTACCATCATTTACCTCAGAGGGCATTTATCAATACCCATAATGTCATAAGTGACCATTTTATTTGTGTAAATAAATTGCTGGAAATCATAGTCCTGGACTTCAGGAGATAGGCATGAAATAGGATGGAAGGTGGTCTTTTAAAAACGAATTAAGACTCCAAAGACCTATTCTGACTCCAGTGAACTGCATGGCTGATGAGAGTGCTCTCTTGCCCTCTTTTCCATTAATGCTCTCTTCACCCTCTTTGTGCCTCCATCCTGGTCAGGGCCTAGTAGTCTAAACATCACTTTGATCACAAATTTCCTTAGAGGTTTTTAACTGTTTTTGTGCCATGGAACTCCTTGTGCTCTAGTGAATCCTGTTGACCCCTTCTCAAAATAATATTTTTAAGGTCATAAAATGAAATACATAGGATTTGAAAGAACTTGATTTAACTGAAATCCACTTATCAATATGAAAAATATGGTGATGCAGCTATATGTGTGCTTCTTTATTGAAATATTAAATAACTAGACCTAGTGGTAGGACGAATAATTACTGTAATAGAAACAGGCTTTAGAGATATTGTCTGCAATCACAAAGTGAAATAAAGATAATGGGGATTCCATTGGTGATAAAGCCACAGATAGTACTACTACTAGTGTGGTTTGGTGTCTAAATAATTAGTTGAAACAAATACCAGATTTCAGTTAGAGAATAGTGAGAATAAAGATGCAAAATGTTTCCATTCATTTTCACAGTCCCCCAAGTTGATCCATGGACCCATGGTGGGGAGGTGGTTGGATACCAGGACATCAGGAACAGCTCTTGCCATTTAGATTCTCATCTAAAAAGGATTCTCTTCTCCACTGCATCCAGATCCACGGTTCAACATCCGAACTGTGCTTGTGTCTGTGATGGGTTCAGAATGATGTGAGTCTACTTTACTAAGTGGCTTCCAAGGTTGAAAATTCCAGCACTTGAAAACCTTCATGATCTGGTCACATGGCCATCCAAACATATTTCCCAACAACAGCCTTTTACAAATACCTCACAGCCCACTAGGCACTGCTCAAGCCAAATTAAATTTCTTACTTTTCCTTATATATGCCCAAGATTTTCATACCTCTAAACCTGCTCACTCTTTTTATGAATATAGTTTTTCTGTCATTAAATCTAGTAAATTTTACAGCAAATGCAAATTAATATACTAAAGATAATAAAGAGGTGATAAAACAGTACGGAGAGAGCTTATGAGCAATTTCTGGAAACACATTTATTTAGAAACTTCCAAAATGTTCATCCTCACAAACAATTAAAAATTAGATCTCGTTTTATAGCTATTAAAATATAAGTACATGTGTGTACACACACATGTATCTAATTGTATGTCAAGAATGTGGGTTAATAGTTAACATTCATTAAACAGAACATTATATATGTTTTGTTCTTTTAGTCTTGGTAACACCACTCCTGATCATCAATCCTGTGGAAATAATAGAAGAACAGTAAACATTTGCAAAGATGTTCAAACAATCTGGTTTCTTTGAAGGAACAGTGGAGAAATAGGATAAAAACTTAGCAATGGCATATGACAATGATAACTACCCAACACTGTGGTGAAGAACACACCTTATATAGCAATGTTGCCTGAGTTTTAAACCTAGGTTTACTGTGTCATGGGCACGAGAATTTGTGCCATTTACTTAAACTCTCTACCTCTAAGTTTCTTCTTAAGGATGAAATATGGTTAAAAATAATAATACTAAACTTGTAAAGTCATTGTAAGGATTAGCTAAACATGCAAATCACTTAGAATAATCCTTGGCATATAGTAAGTGCTATGTAAGTTTTATATATTAGTATAATTATGATCTTTATTATTGTAGCTATGTAAATATTATGAAGTTTTAAAATAATAATGCAAAAAAGCAACATAAACCTTTTATCATTACATTGATGATAAAAACATGGATGTGTATACCTCTAAAATGGAATGTAATTCAAAGGAAGACAGAATTTTTTAAGGATGATGAGAGTTTATTTGACTTCTAGCATATACTCTCATGCCTGACATTTTAAAATAATAAACTTTCAACTTAAATATTTTATAATAGCTTTTCCATATGAGTGAATTCTCTATTCTTCAGAATGGCAGCCTCCCTGTCATGAAGAAATGTTTCTTCCATTTTTCCCTACACTTTTACTTCGTTCCTTTGTTTCATTTATGATATTGTTACTCTACAAAAAGAGATTAGTGTAGTTTGAAAACAGTTGCCTTCAGACTCTGTGAATTATTTCAGTAGGAATACCCAATCTTTTACTTCTTGAAAGAATTAATTCCTGTCTCCAATCACTATACAAACTCACGTCTGTTTGTGTCTTTATTTTTGGAAGCATATCTCCAGAAACAGAATGGAGATTATATGATATTATAGTAATTGCTACTCCTTGGTAATTTCATTATTATATGAAATGAGAAAGATGTCAGTAGAATTTTTACAGTAGTTTTCAAACGATTTTGGAAAGTTGATGCTATGAGAGTTTGCATCTCTAGATAGGGCATTAACATATTGTATGTAGTTATCTATGTAAAATACAGAGGGACTGGCTCGTTTGAGGGTAAGCCACCTGCCATGAAGGCTATTTATTTTATGGCCACATATGTTAGTGTTAGTTGCTTGGAGAGAAGCCATCATTCCTTGCTTTCTCCCTCCTAGAACTATTCTTTCAACACATTTGTGGGATGCATACAAATTTAGAAAAAAATGACTAAATAACTTAAGAATAAACATCAGCTACATGGTTATTTTTATTTTGGGGGGAATGCATTTTGCAGTGTTGGATTTATGCTTGCACCACTTAAAATGGCTGCATTAATTTGTTTGAAAATTGGTAAAAACAAATTTGCTTCAAGCTATGGCCTTGTATGCCAAGATGAGCCCAGTGTGAATTTTTACAGTTGAGTTACAGACCTCTGAAGAGCAGTTTTTATTATGAAAGTGCTGACACTACCTCAACTATGACAGTATGAGTGATCTGGCTATAATTTTGTTAAAGCCCAGATACAGATATCCTAGCTAATAGCAACCAGTATATGTTGAAAGGAAAATGACAAAGAGGAAACAAAGAGCTTTAAAAGAGAAGTGGTGAGAATATGAAAATCAATTAACAGTAAAAAAAAGTCATAACCCAGAGATAAGTAACCTAATTCTTGAATATTTATTTTTAAGTCAGTTTATACATGTAAGTTATACTGTTTGTCTTTTGTGGGAGGGTTATGGACAATGTTTTGTAAAAGATCTATTGTCAGATGATCATACTACAGTTTATGATAATTTTTTCTGCAACATATGACATATCAGGTTGTTTTAAATTTACATTGAAGTGTTAAGGTTTTAGCATTAAAAAATAAATGCAAGTATTCAGTGTAATGTCCCTTGCTTTACAGTTACTTAAGTGGTATATATGTACAGATACTTTATTCTAGGATGGAAATTCAATCATTTATTCTATTATGATAACAGGCAAAATAGAGTCATACTCTGTTTTTGTTGAACCATTAATTACCACAACAAAAGTAAGCTAGCTCTTTAGTTTAGAATTATATTTTGTGGGGCAGAAGCTATTATACCTTTAAAAAAATTTTTTCCTACTTCATAAGTTAAAATTTGATTTTTTTACCAAATGCTAAGGAATTTAACAAGATTTTAAAGCTTAACCCTTTCAAAATTTTCAGTTCAATGTTTTTCACATTATACCTTTGTATCTCCATTCTCCAGCAAGTTAAATAATCATAATTTATTGTTTTAATTCCTTCTTAATCTTTATTCCCAAAGGCCTCTAGCATTTGGAGACTTCTCACAAGAGTCACTTATTAAATTTTTGGTTGTTTACTATTAAATCTTGTGATCTATTATTGTCATCACATTTGCATACTATTCTAATTTCATTTCATACTAGAGATACTTGAATAAGTGAATCTGAATAAATTCTATGCAAATAAATAGGCTTCAGTGATTACCAATTGATTGTACAGCCACAGGATATATTTTCCATTATACTTGAACCTGAAAGGGATGTTTTTTAAAAATTAGTCACCGCTATCATTTCTTTGATACCTATTATGGTCCAGGAAGCATGCTTACAGCTTTATAAATATAGTTAGTAGTAATAGTTTGACAATTCTTTCATAATTTTAACATATGTTTCAAAACAATGCAGGATTTTGGTGGTGGGGTGATGTATGGGACCCCTGTATGATGTTATGCATTTTTGTTTTGTAAGTTCACAACTTTTACTATACACTTACTGTTTATGTAGGTTTATGTATGAATGATATATTTCAGTAAATTTTTTTAAAATTCACAATAATTATGAATATACAAATGATAAACTAAGGTCTAAAGCAATTTCATTATGCACTCAAGACACACAGCTATAAATTGATATTGTCAGGATTTTAATCATGGTCTACTAATTATTGTCTATGTTGGAAGACTCTTAAAAATCCACAGATAATTTTGTTTAACTATTTGAATAAAAATGAGAGATGGTTGGTTAAACAATCTACTCAATTTTTGAGAAACTAAAGTCATCCCATGGAAGAATGATGTGTCTATTAGGTTTTCAAATATATATAAATAATCACAGCTGTTCACTATATGAACACCTGGAAATATTTTTAGGGATGCAATTATAATTTTTTGTCCATAGTGTGTTTAACTCAGGAGCACCTGCCTTCCTTAATATAAATACTGAATTATTGTACTGCTTGGCATTAAAAAAATGAAAAAAAAAATCATCACAAGGTAAAGTTTAAATCCTGTCTGAAGGATTAATTCAGTGATCTAATTGAACTTTCATACCTTTTATGATGTTAAAATTGCACCTTTGCTGATTGCAACTGATACCTGCCTCCTTTCAATTAAATATCCAGATATTTAAAATGAGTTCTGTGCTGGGAAGAGTTACATTTTTTTAAGTATTGCCACCAACACTACTGGGAAAAAAAAGGAATGAAGATGGCCTGCTTTTTCTGTTGTTGTTGTTGTTTCTGTTTATTTGTTTCATGTATCTCTTTCAAGAAAGAAAATTCCTGCAAAAAGTATTTAAAATCTGGGGAAGACAGATATGTGTGAAGTTTTAAAAATATCTCAGCCTGAGGTGTGTGGTGTTGGTCAAATTCACTGCCATTAAGCAGTTAATTAAGACTGTCAAATTCATACTAGCAAGAGCTGGTAGCAGAAACATATTATTCAAAATTATCTGTTTTTTGACATGTAAATAAAGCAGTGAAAATAAAAAGATCATGCTTTTCTGTTATCCTAAAATACCTTCTTGGTTATTTTTATTTTGGGGGGAATGCATTTTGCAGTGTTGGATTTATGCTTGCACCACTTAAAATGGCTGCATTAATTTGTTTGAAAATTGGTAAAACAAATTTGCTTCAAGCTAATATATACATATAATATATGTATATATTATACATATATATATATATATACATACAGGATCCACTGTAGATATATATGATTATTTTATTTATTATTTCAAATAAACTGGATACATATTATTCTTTTATATATTTCAAAGAGGCAGTAGATGCCATTTGTTCAAAATCATTCATTTTTAAACATTAAAAATTCATCACTGGACATGCTGCTTTCTGGTCACAAAGAAAATTAAACATATAACATGATTGTACTGGATACTCAATTTTTATTTTTTAAAACTAGAAGAGATGGTGTTTGAATAGTGAGAAATGTTTCTTACTATTTATTTTTAATGACACTTCTGCCCTGCTTCTTCCATCTGTTAAAGCACAAATCTGCTTACCTTTAGGGTCTTCTACTACTAATCTCTGAGTATGTTTTATTAATTTCTCAGAATTTTGATCTGAGCATCTTCAATTTGGTCAACTTCAAAGATTACCTTAGCAGAGGCTGTATTAATTATACTTGAATAGTTTGTTCTCCAAGGCAAATATCTTTAAAAATACATCAGTGCTGCTTAAAAGTATGTTGCATAGCTTAATTTATCCGCTGATCAAGGAGTAATATG
Source organism: Chaetophractus vellerosus (assembly GCA_004027955.1). NCBI lineage: Eukaryota > Metazoa > Chordata > Mammalia > Cingulata > Chlamyphoridae > Chaetophractus > Chaetophractus vellerosus. Next base: position 11,894 of record PVKH010014123.1, read on the forward strand.
GGATAAAGAGCAACAAAGCAAGCATTTGAGGAATACTCATGAAAGAGCCCCATTAGTTTTATTTTTCTTAATTTCAGTCCATAAATTTAGTCCAGTTTCATTGGGCTCAGTAAATTAAAATCATAATATTGAAAATGTTGATGTACCAAATGCCTTTGGGATAGAAAAATTAGCCATGATTTAGTGTCAGCTGTTGGCATTCTTATAGCCACATGTTTAAAGTGTTTCAGCATTAGGAATATATTTCTAAAACCTGAAACATCCAATTTATTCTTGAAAATTAATAAGGTTATTTCTCATTGCAGTTACAGTTTAGACCAGAATTCTTCTTACTGGTATGCTAGCAGTCCAGCAGCTGGGCCTAGCAATTTACTGGAACATGGTAAAAAAATGTTAGAACTTTAATTTACATTTTTCTCATTCTTCATAATTTTCCATTATTGGTGCAGAATATAATAAAATAATGCATTCGTTGTATAAAAGGTGATATATTTTATAAAATAAAATAATATATTGGGGATTTGAAAGCCAAAATTTATTAGAGCAGTGCTTTTCAGGCTATGTGGGTAAAGGACATATCATGTGCTCTGTTTTAATTTCCATTTTATCATGGACCAAAAGTTTAGTCTATATATGATTCAATGAGACAAAACCACAGATCACACTCTTGGGTTTTCTAACAGGGTCAAATTGCTTTAAAAGTTGCTAATCACTTAATCTAAATTTCTGTACTTATAGTATCACCAGCTGATCATAAACAGTTCATGGACAGATGCCAGTCCAAAATCTACACTTTGACTAGAAGTATTTACTTACTTCACTGTAATGATATTTACTCATGGTATTCTTTTATTAACACAATTTATAAATCACTATCTATTTGATTGAAACTCTCTTCTCGTAAAATGCACAATGTGCTGCTCTGAATGATTATTAGGAATGTAGTTGATTAAAATGCTTGCTCCTGGAAGGTAGGCATGGTTCATTGCAGAGCTCTCCAGATTAGATATCTCAGTGTGTGCACATCAAATATGTTCCATTACTATGATTAGAATAAAGAAGTATAGCCCCTGATTAATCAAGTGACACCTGATTAATCTCTCATATGATGTAGGAAGGTTGTATATTGTTTTAGTTTCCCAATACTTCTATAAAAAATTACCATGACTGGGTGGTTTAAACAACAGAACTCCCCAATGTAGATAGCAGGAACCCGCACTTTCTCTGAATCCTAATGTGTTCTGATGGTGGCCTGCCTGGCAATCCACAAAGGCATAGGTTGCATTTTCTCTCCTCTTCAGTCCTACTACTGAATCCAAATTTCCTCTGCTTATGAAGAGTCTAGATACATTGGAGTACGGCTCATGCTGATTCAGTTTGCCCTCGTTTTAATAGGATCTTCAAAGATCCTATATTAAATGGGTTCATATCCACAGGACTGGGGATTAACACCTGACCATGTGTGGGGGGACATCATTCAACCCATAACACATATGTAGTCCATGAATTAAAAGTGTTAAGGAATGTACAAATAATTAATTTTTTTGCTCAGAAATTGCAAATACAACATATATACTTTGAATGTAGTCAGCCACAATGATTTCTACATTATAGTCTAACAATAATTATCTTACATTCAGGTTGAGATTTAATTAATGCATTTTTCCCTCTGGTAATATTGTTTAAAAGAAATGAGTAAAGTAATGTAGGTAATGTTGAATTTCATAGTAGCTATGTTAAAATTAACTGATAAAATTATTTAATGATATATTTTATCTAATCTAATGTATCCTAAATCTTATAATTCATCATGTAATAATGTCACATATTCATGAAATATTATACATGATTTTTATGCTAAATTCTCAAAATCTTGAGTGCATTTTATACTTACAATATTTCAATTTAGATTCTTAATATTCTTCAGAAATACTTTGTCAATATTTGCATTTCATAAAACTTAAGAGTTGAAAAGGTAGATTCACATACCCAAGTTAATTCAGACATACTCAAATATTTTTCAATAACTGATTCAAGTACAAATATCTAGAAATAGTTTTCTCTTCTTTCAAGAATGTAAGAATACTTAGGGTACATGGACAGTGCCTAGCAAAGGAGGACAGACCAATAAGGCCAGGCCTTTGATATTGATATTTGTACTTATGGACCTCATTCTTGTGAAATTGAAACTTAGCCTACTATTTTATATTGCATAAGAAATACCTCCTGAAACCCTACTTGTTGCTAAAATGTGGCCTCTCTCTAAGCCAAACTCAGCATAAAAAGGTATGACTTTTCCCCCTGGCCTGGGACATGACTCCTAAGGCTGAGCCTCCCTGGCACTGAGGGATGATTGCCAAGCACCACTAGTGATGTATCTGGAAAAAGAACTTGACCAAAAGGGGAAATGTTAAATAAAAATGAGTTTTTATGGCTAAGAGATTTCAAAGTGAGTCAAGAGGTCATTCCAGAGATTATGTTTATGCATGTCTCAGGAGGATCTCACTGACTGCCACAGTAAATATTACCTCAAACAGGGGAGCTTCTGAGAATTCTAGAGACATCTAACACTATATCCTAGGAATTAGTAACCCTGTCAATAAGCTTTACCTTGGAGTATATGATAACCTATCCAACCAAGGTACTAGAGTTAGACTCATTTATAATTTTCCTACACATGGCTTTTATGCCCCTTATATTTGAACCTATAATAAGCACGATACCCATTAAATATGTGTCCCAGAGACTTTAATCTTCTGGATGTTCATATGCCAGTTGATCCCTGAATCTCAGCAGAGTTTCAGACAACACATACTCTCCAGTTCATCGGACTCACCCAGTACAACTAACAAAAGGATGGTGATGGACAAGGTCTATCCCAAAAAAAACAGAGTACAACTGAAAGCAAGACAGTTCTTTCCATCTGCCCCATTGGATCTAAGACTTCTCTCAATCAGAAGGAGAGTGGGCATCACCATCCCCAAATTTTCAAAATTGAGGAGTGAACAAACATAAAGGGCAAAAGCAACTATGGGCTAAAGTAGACTTATTATTATTCTAGTAATGGAAGAACTTGTATCATTGATAAGGCAGTGGTCACCAGAGATACTAAGGGAAGGTAGATGGAAGAAGCTGTGTAACATGGGGCATTTTGGGGGCATTGAAATAGTTCTGCATGAAACAGCAATGGCGGATACAGGCCATTATACATTTTGTGAAAACCTATAAAATTGTGGGGTGCAAAGTGTAAACCATAACATAAACTATAGACCATGGTTAGTAGCAGTGCTTCAACATGTGTTCATCAATTGTAACAAATGTACCAGAGTAATGAAAGATATTGTTAATGGAGAAAAGTGTGAGAGGTGGAGGGGATAGGGTATATGGGAATCCCCTATATTCTGATATAACATTTATGTAATCTAAAAGTTCTTTTTAAAAAAATTAACCAAACAAAAATGCAATACAATACCTAACACTACATTATAATACAATCAAATTATATGTAGCAATGGTTAAAGTGAAATGTCATCCTACCAAAACAATACAGTTATATTTATATTTTATATTACATCCGTTTTTAATTTAAATTCAAACTGAGTAAAAATTTTAATATTAAAAATTCACTTCCTCAGCTGCACTAGCCACATTTTAAATGCTCAACAGCCACATGAGGTCAGTGGCTTAAGAGTGGACAGCACATATGTTATTACAATTTGCAAGTATATCATTACTTTTAAATGACTTCAATATTCCTTTCCAAAATGCCAAGATTATAAGATCCTCAATAACTAAGGCACAGAAATGTGGATTACATATATAATTTGATATAAAACTAAAGATACTCATTTCATATCATTTTCTTTGGTTGCCAGAATTAAATATTAAAACATAAATTTTTATTCCAAAACAGTATATTAATTTTCTTCATTTAGCCTGTCCACATATGCATGCGTATTTTAAATAAACATTTTATTCCCTATTCTATATTCTTGGCAAAAATGTTCTCTCTCCAACACTTAAGTAGAATCACTGAAATCTGAACATAAAGCAACCTTAGATGTTATGTAGTTAAAAGTAGGTTTCAGTAATTTTAAAATATAATGACTACAGAAAATTCTTGAAATGCTAAAACATCAGAAAGAAGTTAATTGCCAAAGTATGAGAGTTTTAAAGGAGCAATTATGCTATTTTAATAAATATTACACAAAGATTTTTTTAAATTTTGTCAGTGACTTTTATTCATTTAGAATTTTATGCTCCTCTTCATTTTTTCAATTGCATCAGAAGTATTTATCTGTTATCCTTCCAACAATTTAAACAAGTAACACATGTTGAGTTTTGAAAAATTAGAAACCTCAAAGAAGCAAGAAAATAAAGCTGATAAATGAATTCAGCAAAATGGAGGAGTACAAGATCAACACCAAAAATCAGTAGTGTTTCTTTACACAAGCAACGAACAACTGGAAAAAGAAATCAATTTTAAAAATGCCATTCACAAGAGAAACCCAAAGACTTAAATATTCAGGAATATATCTAATCAAGGATGGAAAAAACTTGTACACAGATAACCACAAAACACCACTAAAAGAAATCAAAGAAGACCTAAATTAATGGAAGGACAGTCCATATTTATGGATTGGAAGACTAAATATCATTAAGATGTCAATACTACCCAAAGCAATTTATAGATTCAATGAAATCTCTATTTTTAATGATTATGTACTGAATAATACCCTATCAAAATCTACATTCCTTTTGTTACCCTAATACT
>PVKH010014124.1:0-16602 GCA_004027955.1 Chaetophractus vellerosus
CTGGTAAATATAGTCCATAAGTTACATTAGTTGTATTTTCCCATGTATCACCATATTCCTAACATCTTGTAATAATGACATACATTTATTCTAATTCATAGAAGAACATTCTTGTCTTTGAACCTGTAACAACAATCCTCATCCCCAACCAAGTTCACTTTGTTATACAGTCCCTGGAATATCCTCTAGCTTTCTTTAAACTGAGATTTATGTCCTTAGACTGCCACTTTCAGCCACAACCACATTTAAAAATCAGCAGTGTTAGTTATACTTCTCTAATGCTTCCATGAATTCTATCAATTTCCACACAATTACATTACAGATTATTTCACTCAACATAATACCCTCAACGTTCATCTGTTATCATGGGCATCACAACTTCATTTATTCTTGCACCTGAATAGTATTTTATTATATGTATATAACATGTTTTGTTTATTCCTTCATCAGGTGATAGACACATGGGCTGTTTCCATTTTTAGTAACTGTGAATAATGCCGCTATAAACATGCATGTACAAATATCTGTTCCCATCTCTGCTTTCAGTACTTACAAATATATTCCTCAGAGCAGGATGGCCAGATAATATGGCAGTTCTATATTTTAGCTTCCTGAGGAACTGCCAAACTGTCCTCCACAGAACCTGCACCATTCTACATTCCGAACAATAGTGAAGGACTGTTCCTATTTCTCTACCTCCTCTCCAGCACTTGTAGTTTTCTGGGGTTTGTAAAACAATATCCATTCTGTAAGGTGAGAAATATCTCACTGTAGTTTTGATCTGCATTTCCCTAATTGCTAGTGATGTTGAACATCTTTTCATATGGTTTTGCCGTTTTTACTTTCTCTTTGGAAAAATGTCTATTCAGGTGTTTTGCCAATTTTTTTCCTTTTTTTACTGTATATATTTTTGAGATTTTATTTTGTACATTTAATAATTGAAAATATAAACAATTAAAAATATAAAGAAAACACAGTTGAATAAAAACAGATTTCTCAATTAATGTACTTGATACATACAAATTTTTTTAAATCATACAATATGTTAGAAAATATTGTTGGTTCATAGAAACAAAATCATACATTATTTGTCCTTTGCTGTCTGGTTTGCTTCGCCAAACAAAAAATAATGTCCTCCAGGTTCATCCATGTTTATCATATGCTTTACAACTTCATTTCTTCTTACAGCTGCATAATATTCCATTGTTTATCCATTCATCTGTTCATGGACACCTGGGTGATCTCTGACATTTTTTGCCCACTTTTTAATTGGGTTGCTTGTTTTTTTTATCATTGAGTTGTATGATCTCTTTATATAACACAGATACCAAACTCTTGCTGGATATGTGGATTACCAATATTTTCTACCATTGAGAAGATTGCCCTTTCACCTACTTAACACAGTCATTTGAATCAAAAAGTGTTTAATTTGAGGAGAGTCTATTTATCTATTTCTTTCTTTCATTGCTCATTCTTTGAGTTTAAGAAATCACAAGATATTGAAAATGTGTCCTTACAATTTCTTCTAGGAGTTTTATGGTTCTCACTTTTATATTTAGGTCTTTGATCCATTTTGAGCTAATTTCTGTATAAGTCATGAGAGACTTATGAATATGGATATCTTTCTTTCTTTTGGATATGGATATCCAGTTCTCCCAAAACTATTTTTTGAATACACTCTTCTGATCCAGCTGGGTGGTTTGACAACCTGTCAAAAATCATTTGACCATAGATGTGAGGGTCAATTTTTGAACATTCAGTTTGATTCCATTAGTCAATAAGTCTATATGCCAATACCATGCTGTTATTACCACTTTATCTAAGCAATATGCTTTAAAGTCAAAAAGTGAGAGTCCTCCAAATTCATTCTTTGTTTTAGAAATATTTTGGCTATTTGGCGCTCTTTACCTTTTCAAAAAATTTGATAATTGGCTTTTCCAATTCTGCAAAAAGTTGTGGGATTTTCACTGGGATTGCATTGAATCTGTAAATCAATTTGGTTGGAATTGATATCTTAACAATATTTCATCTTCCAATCCATGAACACAGAATCTCCTTCCATTTCTTTAGATCTTCTTTGGTTTCTATTAGCAATGTTTTATAGTTTTCTGAATACGGGTGCTTTACACCCTTGATTAAGTTTAATCCTAAATATTAGATTCTTTTAGTCACAATTGTAAATGGAATTTTTAAAAATCCCTCCTTAGATTGCTCATTAGTAATGTATAGAAACACTACTGATTTTTATGTATCAACTTGTATCCCGACACTTTGCTGAACTCTATTATTAGCTCTAGTAGCTTTGTTGTGGATTTTCCAGGATTTTCTGTGTATAATATCATTCCATTGGTGAATAGTGTAGGTTTTACTTCTTCCTTTCCTTTTTGATTTCCATTTGTTTCTTAATCTGACCTAATTGCTCTAGAACTTCAAGCACAGTACTGAATAGCAGTGGTGACAGTGGGAATCCTTGTTTTATTCACATTCACAGCAGGAAAGCTTTCAGTCTTTCACAACTGAGAACAATGTTAGCTGTGGGTTTTCCATATAAACACATTAACACGTTGAGAAAATTGCCTTGTATTCCTATCTTTTGGAGTGTTATCAAAAAATGATGCTGGAATTGGTCAAATGGCATGTCTACATCAATCAAGTTGACAATGTGATTTTCTTCTTTGATTTGTTAATGTATTACACTGATTTATTTTCTTGTGTTGAACCACCCTTGCAAAACTGGAATAAAAACCCCCTTGGTCGTGATGTATATTCTTCTAATATGCTTTTTGATGCAATTAAGCAAGCATATTGTTGAGAATTTTTGCATCTATATTCATTAGAGAAATTGGCTGTAAATTTCTTTTTTTCACAGCATCTTTATCTGTCTTTGGTATTAGGGTGATGTTGGTGTCATAGAATCAGTTTGGTAGTTTCCTACCTCTTCAATTTTTTGGAAGAGTGTGAACAAGTTTAGTATTAAATCTTTTTTAAATAATTGTTAGAATCCACCTGTGAAGCCATCAGGTTCTGGGCTTTTCCTTTTAGGGGAGGTTTTTGATGACTGTTTCAATATCTTTACTTATGATTGATTTCTTGAGGTCTTCTATTTCTTCTAGGGTCAGAGTACATTGTATGTTTCTTAGAATTTGTCCATTTTGTCTACACTGTCAAGTTTGATGACATACAGTTGTTCATAGTATCCTTTTATGATCTCTTTTATTTCTGTGTGGTTAGTAGTAATATTCCACCCCTCTCATTTAAGATTTTATTTTTTTGCACCTTCTCTCTTTTTTTCATTATCAATCCATCTAAGGTTTTGTTGACGGTGTTGATTTTCTCAAAGAAACAACTTTTGGTTTTGTTGATACTCTCTATTGTTTTTTATTCTCAATTTCATTTATTTCTGCTCTAATCTTTCTTATTTCTTTCCTTCTGCTTTTTTGGGGGATTAGTTTGTTGTTCTTTTCCTACTTCCTCCAGGTGTGCAGTTAAGTATTTGATTTTAGCTTTCTTCTTTCTTAACGTAAGCATTTAGAGCTAATAATCCCCTTATCAACACTGCCTTCAATGTATCCCATAGGTTTTGATATGTTGTGTTGTTGTTTTAATTTGTCACAAGATATTTACTGATTTCTATTGAAATTTCTTCTTTGATCCACTGTTTGTTTAAAAGCATGTTGTTTAATCTCCATGTATCTGTAAATTTTCCCTTTTTCTGCCTGTTATTAATTTCCAGCTTCATTACATTATGAACAGAGAACATGCTCTGTATAATTTCAACTTTTTAAAATTTATTGAGATCTGTTTTGTGACCCAACACATAGTGTATCCTAGAGAAAGATCCATAAGCACTTGAGAAGAATGTACATCCTGCTCTTTTGAGAAGCAATGTTCTGTATATGTCAGTTGGTCTCATTAATTTATCATATTATTCCAGGTCTCTATTTCCTTATTGATCCTCTGTTCAGATGTACTATCCATTGATGAGAGTGGTGTATTGAAGCCTCCAACTATTATTATGTTGGCATCAATTTCTCCCTTCAGGTTTGGAAGTGTTTGTCTCATATTTTTGGGTTCACTCAGGTTAGGTACATAAATATTTATTATTGTCATTTATCCTTGGTGAATTTTCCTGGTTATTGATATATAATGACCTTCTTTATCTCTTATAACAGTTTTGCATTTAAAAATCTATGTTGTTCGATACTAGTGTAGCTACTCCAACTCTGTTTTGGTTAGTATTTGCATGGAATACCTTTTCCAACCAGTCACTTTCCACCTATTTGTGTCCTTAGATTTAAGCTTGGTCTCTTGTAGAAGCATATAAATGGTTCATATTTCTTTATCCATTCCTCAAGTCTGTGTCTTTTGAAAGGGGTGTTCAACCCTTTAACATTCAATGTTATTACTGTAAAAGCATTACTTACTTCATCCATTTTTTCATTTGGTTTTCTATTGACAGCTGTAACATTTTCTTCTACTCTTTTATTTTTTCCTTTTTCCTTTATTTTTTTACTTTTTAATATAAATTCTTTTTCTCTCTTATTTTCTCTTCTTTTCTTTCCTTATTTGGTTGTTCTTTTATTTTTCCAGTTAAACACAGACTATTCTACAGATTTACAATAAGTAGAATCAAGCATCAAAGAAGTCCCTTAACACAAAGCCAAGCAAAAAAAAAAACTTAAGCAAGAGAGAAACTGACCAAGAAAATAAACCCAACAAGATAAACAGATGTCAAGACATCAGCAAAAATTATAAACCATACTAAGATACAAGAAGATATGGCCCAGCCAAAGGAAGAAACTAAAAAGCAAGAGGAAGCAGAATGTGGAACTAATGAAAGGTCCAACAAATCTTCTAAATCAACTCAGTGATACGAGGGAAGAAATAAAGGCTATTAAGAAGAAACTGGGTGAACATACAGAAGAAATTATAAACATACATAAAAAGATAACAAATTTTATGATAATGGAAGAAATTAAAAGTGCACTAGAATCACGCAACAGCAATTTGAACAGAGGAAAGAATTAGTAAATGAAAAGATAGGACATCCAAATAGGAGAACAGTCAGACAAGAAAAAATGGAAAAAAATATTCAGCAGGGACTCAAAGAATTCCATGACAGCATGAAACACACAAACATATGCATTATGGGTATCCCACAGGGAGAAAAGAAGGGAAATTGGGTAGGAGTGTTGGAGGTAATAATCCTCACCTATACCAAAGCTATGTTAATAGACCCTAAATATGGTGATACTCCATCTTATAGGTAAAATATACATTATTCTGGTGGTATGGTGTACCTTCTCCATGCACTCCATAAAAATTCCTGTGTAGGGAATGAAAAAAAGAAACATCGTTGTAACTTGAATTTTTCTTATAGCTCACCTTGTTGTTCAAATAGTATTTCCATTTCCTTTTTACTTATAGAATGAAGCCCCAAACTCCTTAGCCAGGGAATTAGAACTTCCATATCCAGCCCCTTGCTGGATTCCCAACCAACTTTGCAGGAATCCTCTGCATTCATCCTATGCTCTAGCTGAATTAACAAATCCAATCCATTTTCCTCATCCTCTTCTTAGTCTAGACCTTCATTATCTCTCACAGAAACTACTGCTGCACTCCCTAAGCTACCACTCTACATCCAGTCTTCGGACAGCCAATATCCTTTCTGGAATAGGAAAAGCCAATTAAGGTGAAGTCTTTACTTGAAGTTTGATTATTTCTATCATTGGTTTATATTATATGACTTGAAATGGAACCAAGTGATATCTAAACATTGTTAAATCAACATTAAAAAGTTAGTAAATTTTATACAACACTCACTGTCATTTCACAGGTTTTGTACACATATTCACGCAATGGGAACTCATTTTCCTGTTTTATAAAATTATTCAAATTTTTATCCAATGTGATAGAGTGTAAAAACTTAATGAAAGTAGTTTAAAAGCATATTATGGCCTTTATGCTGCTTCTTTTGGTCTCATTAATTATTTAGCTAGGCACCATTTTGTTTTTATTCCACTTGAAATTCCACTCTTAATATTTATACTCTTCTTTATAGATTGTGAGAGGAAAAACCAATTATTAATAATAAGAAAAAAGAACTAAGGACCTGGCTGTGGTAATTGGGGTGATATATTAATTTTGCCTGGCTGGTAATAGATACAACAGTGATTGTGATTGTAAAATAAAAGTAAGGTTTGGATCAAATTTATGTATTTAAAATGGTAAAGCATTGTTACATAATTACAATTAGCTTTAATGGCACTTCTAAAGCATATGATATTTTCATGCCCCACTAAAACTAATTTACTTTACACATGCAGAAAAGCCAAAGGATATAGCACTTATGGTGAAGAGAGGATCTCCAAAAATTGACTTTTTCACGAAAGCAACAGGAAAACTGACAAAATTGATCAAAATCAACTTTTTCAAAACTATGGATACTAAACAAAAAAACTACAGCTAAGGACCATTTATTTATAATAAACAGCTGACTCTCATTAAGAACAAGATTTGTGGCAAATCAATGTGCCCTTTCCTCATTCTTCCCCTCTATGGGAGCCATTGGAAACAGCAGACTTGTAGCCAAACAAACGGAAAGAAATTGTTTGAAGCTCCAAATAAATCCACCATACCCAGGAAATTGTCATTATTTGACCTTACTGTGTATTCTGCGAAGAAACCCACTTGCAAGACTTGGCTTTATTTCACCTGATTCAGAGCTTATTCAAGTGGAAACTACCTTTCCTCCAGGGTAAAAAAATCAGTTTAACATTGTTTAACATTGAAGTTGCCTGAGACGATAACAGATGATCAAATGAGAAGATGGCCAATATTTGAAATAGAAAAGCTGGGAAGGAAATGTCCTCATAGGCATTTGAGAATCTGTGATATATTCCTGGCAGTCTACAAGGTTAAATGCATATGCAGGTTTGTGCACCTGTTTAGAAGGTACCTGAGGTGGCCCTAATCTCTGACCTCTGGCTGATCTTCAGACTCTATGCAAAGAGGGACCAAGGCTAACACAGAGTTGTAAACTACCTGCCGAAGTATTGAAGGCATGCTCCAACACATGTGAAGAGCCCTTTGACAAAATCTGGGAGACTTATTGGTTTAAGACATTTAAGGAAATCTTTATCCAATCCTTACCTGGCCACTGAGCTAACTGAACAGCAACTTTAGTGTCCAGCCTTAATAAAGAATGCAAAAATTATAGGATTACTTGATAAATGCCATGAAATAGACAAATAACAAGAGCAGCTACAACAATAGACCCAGATGGGAAAAGCAATAAATTGCAGAGTCGATGCTACATTATTTCAAATGTTCACTTTTCCACAAAATATTACAACACATGCAAAAACACCCGGGAAAGAATGGCCAATAGACAGAGAAGAAAGCAATCAAGAAAATAAAATATGTCCATGAGAAAACCCAGACATTGGATTTGTTGGACAAAGAGTTTATAACATCTATTGTAAATATGTTCAAAGAACTAAAGAAAGCCATGTCTAAAGAAGTAAAGGAAAGTCTGATAATGTTATGTGAACATCTATAAAGAAGAAGAAATTACTTTAAAATATAGAAATTCTGAAGTTGAAAATAAGAGACTGAAACTAAAATTACTCATGGGTATCAACAGTAGACTTGAGCTGGCAAAAGAAAGAATACGTCAACTTGAAAATTGATCAATTGACATTATCCAGTCTGAGAATGACAAGAAAAATTAATGAAGAAAACTAAACAGAGCCTCTGAAACCTGTGAGATACCATCAACTGTATGTACCAAGATATGCATAATGAGAGACATCTCAGGAAGAGAAAAAGGAGAGAAAGGAGAAGAAATAATACTTAAAGAAATGATGACCAGAAGCTTCCCAAATTTGATGAAAAACACTAATCTACATAACAAAGCTCGTACTCCAATAGAAAAATCTCAGATATCTACGCCTTGGGAGACAACATAATCAAATTCTCAAAAGTCAAAGACAAAAAGATAATCTTTATAGTTGCAAGAAAGAAGCAACTCATCATACAAAAGGGACCTCGTTTAGGATTAACAGTGATTTGTAATCAGAAAATTTGAAAGCCAGAAAGCTGTGGGATTACATATTAAAAGTGCTGAATGAAAATGACTGTCAAATAAAACACTATGTAAAGCAAAAATATCCAACAAGAATAAAGAAAAATTTAAGACATTCCCAGAAAAACTAAAACAAAGAATTCATAGCTCACAAATCTTTCCTATTAAAAAAAATACTGTGGGCAGTTCTTAAGGCAGAAATCAAAGAAAACAAGAGAGTGAAATAAAGAGCAACAGTAACGATAAATGCAAAGGTAAACAAATATAAAAGATGATATGAGTTTTTCTGTTAGCAACTCTTTTCCTATCTGATTTATAAGATTGCTACATTAAGCACTAATTATAATACTGTGTTGATGGGAGTGGTGGTTTGGACCTATGTACTCCAGAAAAACAAGTTCTTAATCTTAATCCATTCCTGTGGATGTGTACCCGTTGTAAATAGGACCTTGTGATGAGGTGTAGCCCAACTGATTCAGCATGAGTATTAATCCTATTACTGGAGTCCTTCATACACAGAATGAAATTCAGACACCCAGAGAAAAAGCCATGGGAACAACCAGAGGTCAATGGAACTCCAGAGAAGCCAAGAGAGGCCACCATGTGCACTGCTATGTGACAGAAAAACCAAGGACCAAGGATCACTGGCAACCTGCCCCAGAATTCTAATTGTCTTGGGAAAAGTACTACCTTAATGATGACTTGATTTTAACTTCTAGCCTCAAAACCATGAGCCAATAAATTCCCATGGTTTAAAGCCATCCCACTGCATGGTATATGTTTTATCATAGAGGAAAGTAAACAATGGGCTTAAAATATATGAAGCTATTACATATAATTTTTATGAAACAAACAGCAGAAAGGAGGGGGTAGGATACAGCTAAGTAGGAGACAAGTTTTTACACAGTATTGAAAATAACTTGATATGAATCTATGGCAGTTTGATATTATTTATAAATTCCAAAAAGAGATATTGATTATGTTTGTAAACTGGTCTGTTCCTCTGGACATGTACCCTTTAATTGATTTAAATTCATGGTCTTTACATTTACTTGATTAAATCAAGATCAGGGCTTTGATTTGACCATGTCATTAGAGTGACTCTCACTCAACAGAGAGAGCTCCATGGACACAGCAGAGGAGAGAACTTGATCACGGGGCTCAAGAGAGATGGAGTCATTTACCTGATAGTTTGCAGCTGAAGAGACCAGAGCCCTGAGCCGCTAAGAAGGCCAAGAAAGAAATGAGCCATCCAGGCTACAGCTGAAATTGGAAGAAGCTGGGCCCATGAAGCCTTAAGAGAGAAAGGAAGGCTGAACCCTTGCAGATGTCACCAGCCATCTTCCTTCAACAAGTGGCAACAGAGTTTGGTAAGAAACCTTGAGTTGTTTTCCTTAGGGCTTTGTATCTGTAATCTTTTACCCCAAATATATACCCTTTATAAAACCCAACAGATTTCTTCTACTTTGCATCAGCACTCCTTTGGCTGACTAATATATAATCAGCACTACATTTTAATTGTAACTAACAGGAACACCAATTAAAAAAAACCTCACAAATATATGGTAAAAGAAAAAAGAATAGTATTAAAAGGGTATACTAGAGAAATGTAACACAAAATAAAGCATAATGGAAGAAAAGTGGAAAATGCATATGACATACAGAAAACAAATGGCAAGTGGTAAACATAAATTCTACATTATCAGCAATTCCATTAAAAGTAAATGGAAAAAAACTCTCCAATATAAGGCAAATACTGATGGATTGGCTATAAAATTTCAATCCCACTATATGTTGTCTAAAAGAGACATGCTTTAGATGCAAAGTCAGAAATAGATTTAAAATAAAGATAGAAAAAAAATACATACCACCTTCCAGTTTCTAGTCTGGTTTTTAAAGAGCTTGCAAGTCATATTGTCCAGACAACCAAAAGAAAAAGCTGAAAATTTTAAATATTGAAAATCAACAATTCTTCTTACATTCATTACTGAATTGAGATCACAGAGCAAACCATTATTCTGACCACTGTAAAGATAAGACTATAATATGACTCAAAGCTTGTATGGCACAGAAACCTCTGCTGGACCCAGTATTTGGTAAGAATAATTAAAGAGTAATTGATTAAGCGTGGAGAATGAACATAAGCTAACTTTAACTATAAATACTTCTAGAGGACCACCTTAGGGGGGGGGGTCCCTAAACTCTCATTAATTTTACGTTCAGGACTAGATGCCCACTGTGAAGACAGGAGAAAAATCACATTGTCATGAAAAGCAAAAGATAACTTACAAAATGTGAGAAAATAGTTGGATATCATATAACAAAGTTTTCATATACAAAATATATAAAGAATGGCTATGACTCAATAAAAATAGACAGACAACCCAATCAAAAAACTTGACAAAGAAGTTGAACAGACATTTCCTCAAAGAAGATAACAGTGAACAGGAACATGAGGAGATGCTCAACATCATTAGTAATCAGGGACATGGAAATCAAAACTACATTGATATAGCACTTCATATGCAGTAGGATGACAAATTTAAAATAACAGGAGTTAGTGAGGATCTAGAGAAATTAGAATTCATACATTGTTGGTAGGTGTGATGGTTAGGCTAATGTGTCCACTTGGCCAGGTAATTGTGCACAGTTGTTTAGTCAAGCAAGCACTGGGCTAATTTTAATACAAGGACTTTTATGGGCTGTAGTCATCAGTGAGTTTACTGCATAGATGGCTGATTACATCATCAACCAGGGAGATTGCTGTCAGCAATGTGTGATGTTTTATCCAATTAGTTGAATGCTTTAAAAGGGGAAGTGATGTCATCACCCAGAGAGAATTTCCAAGCTCATCTTTGGATAGCCAATGTCTCCCAGAAACTCCCATAAGGACCTTCATAGGATTTCAATGAAGCCCCTGGATTGCAACTTGCCTGAGGGACCTGGACTTGTTCATCCCCACAACCACATGAAAGGATCTTATAAAAACATACTATTTACAGGTATCTCCTGTTAATTCTGTTGCCTAGAGAACCCTAATACAGTAGGACTGTAAAATGGTGCAACTAATATGGAAAACAGTTTGGTAATTCCTCAAAATGTTAAGCATGGAATTACTATGTAAGCTGGCAATACAACTACTAGGTATATACCCTGCAAATGAAAACATAAACTCAAACACATACTTGTACACCAATGTTCATAACAGCTTCTTTCACAATAGCCAAAAGGTGGAAACAACCCAAATGTCCATCAATAAATGAATAGATAAACATATGGTATACATATGTAATGGAATATTACTCAATCATAAAAAGAAATAAAATTCTGATACATGCTACAACATTGATGAAACCTGAAATCATTATGATGAGTGAAAAGAGTGAGATACAATAGGATGAATATTGTGTGATTCCAATTTTAGACATATCTAGAATAAGAAAATGCATAGGAACAGAAAGTAGATTTAGAGATTACCAGGGGCTAGGGCAGGGGAGACAGGGAGTTATTGCTAAATATATACAGAGATTCTGTTTGGAGTTATGAAAAATTCTTGGTAATAAATGGTGGTAATAGTAGCACAAAATCGTCAATGTGATTAAGACCACTGATGTGTACAGTTAAAAATGGGAAATTTTATGTCATTTATATGTATATGTGTGTATATAAAACTACAATAAAAGTATAGTAAATAAACACAACAACGGATTTAAAATGAAACACTAGAAAATATCTATTTAACACAAAGGAAGATTGTAAAGAAGGAACACAAAAGATATGAGACATATAGAAGAAAAGGAAGCGTAAATATATACATATCAATAATTACATTAAATGTGAATGGATAAATCTCCATTAAAAGGCAGATGTTGGCAGAATGGGTAACAAAAACCATGATCCAACTATGTGCTGTTGATAAGAAACACACTTTAGATTCAAATAGCAACTGTAAGAGGGCTGGACTGACTCTCCTATTGAGAAACAAAATAGCAATCACAAAAAAAAATATTACGAGAGATAAAGAGTCATTATTATTATGAAAGAGTCATTCATCAGGAATATATAACAATTACAAACATATATGCATTCCATAACAGAACCCAGAAATACATGAAGGAAAAACTGAGTGAAATAAAAGGAGAAAAGACAATTCAGCAAAAATTGTTGGAGACTTCTATAGCCGACACTCAAAATTAGATAGAGTTAGAAGAGAAATTCAAAAAAGATACAGAAAACTTGAACATTATCACTCAACTTGATCTTGAGAATCAAAATTGCTCTTGAGAATAAAATTCTTTTCAAGCACAAATGGGACATTATCAATATTAGACCATAACCCAGGCCATTAATGAACTCTTATTGTGAGTCTGGACTTAGAAGCAAGTAACCTTTCATCATTAGCATTCAAATGTACTAAATAACCCGAGGCTCTTAAAATGTTTGTCAGAAATAGAGATACTTAAAGAGATGTCAACCCACTCCATACAGATGTCAGGGTCATCAGCAAAAGCACAACTCACACAGGCCTTGCAGGGAAGAAGTTTTTCTCACATAGAAAAGAGACAGGGAATGGCCAGCTTCATTAGTGGGCGTCAGTTCCTGAATGCCAATGGGTCTCAAGTCATGGTCAATGCAGGGAGGTATTCTACAACAATACCCCTTTAGTTTGTGTGCTGAAGTAGTGGAGGAAACCTGCACAGTCCCCAACAGGAAAAGATAAACAACCAGGGTGTGAAATGAATATTGTAAAACATGCCTCCCAGAATCAGACTGTCTCCAGGGAAGGTTTACATATACTCTGGACAATAGAGGAAGGGATGTTCTGGCAACCTCTTATCTACTAGGGGAATGTGTTTTATCCCACCAAGCTGACACACAAGGTCCTGAGAACAGGGTATACTTGTGGGATGGAGTAAAAATTGGCAAGCTGCTCTAGGACTGCTCTGTAACACATTCCACATGACTTTTTCTGGGAATTCAATAAACAAACTATCTTAATATGTCCATCATCCATTTCAGATGGTATGGCAGTTTGATATTATTTTTGAATTCCAAAAGGAGATATTGATTATGATTGTAAACTGGTCTGTTACTCTGGGTGTGATACTCTCTGATTGTATTAGATTCAGCTGAGATGACTTTGATTAAATTATGTTAAGATTAGGGCTTTGATCCAACGATGTCATTAGAGTGCACATCATTAGGGCATGCAGGGTTGAATCCCCACCCACTTTGGTAGGCTATATAAATGGATGCTCAATCAAGAATGCACAGAAGTAGATACAAAGAGAAGAAGAACACAGAGGAAGAGAAACAGCTCATTAGACAAGGCAGAGGCCCAAAGAAGAGAGATGAACCTGATCGTCTACAGCAGACCTTGTGAAGTGATCAGAGCAGCTGAGCCTGGAAAGAAACAAGCCCCATGGAGAGAGACAAGCCTTATGTCAGCCTAAAGCTGAGATCATAAGAAGCTGGGATGACATAGCCTTAAAAGGAAGAAGGGTGCATTAACACTCACAGACATCGCCTGCCATCTTGCCTCAATATGTGGCAGCAGACTTTGGATGAGGAAGTGCTTCTCATGTTACCTCAAGTCAGACAATTTAGGGTCTTGAGACTGAAAGCTTTTATCCCAAATAAATATCCTTTATAAAAGCCAACAGAGTTCCAGTACTTTGCACCAGCACCCCTTTAGCTGACTAATACAGATGGTGTGCAGGACATGATACACAGCTCTGACAGATGTCATTTTGTACACTATTTTTTTAAATCTTCAGGCAACATTTGAGGAGGGAAACCATTAGGATCACCCACAGCATCGCACAGGTGTCCCTCTAAGTTCACAACGGTGGTTCTGGCATCCACATGACACATGGGAATTGCTGTCCCATATCTGGAGTATAACTGTGAGATATCACTGAAATCCATGACTAAGCTCTAGTCATATGTGGTCCAGCTGATGTAGCCCAGTTCAACATTCTGCATGGCCTGAGCTCACTGGCAGGAGTCATATGACTCTGCTGCAACTTTGGCTTCTGCTTCCTCCTGGGTTAGTCCTCATGATTTGGCTTACCCTTACCTCCGAGGTAGACTTCCATATCCCATTAAGTGGTGGACCCAGTGGGCAATCGTGGCAAACTGCTGGGTGTATGCCTTTGTCAGTGCAAGAATTTCATCCATGTTCTGCTACAAATGGCTCTTTGCCATGCACATCAACATAGGTGGCATATATACATCTCCTTCACTGCAAGCGGTTGCCACAGACCCTATCCATCCCTATACAGAGGAGCCTCTAATATTCCAATTATTGATTTGCCAGTTGCCAGACCACATGGTTAGCCAATTTACAATACCCCATGATTCTGTAAATATGTTGCAAAAGTTGTGGTTGGAGTAGACTGCACAGCCATTGCCACTGCACAGTTTGGTCAACCACTGGGCAGAATGCCCTCTTCCTTTCTGAGTAGATGGTCATCCATGGGAGGGATAACTGCAGCAGGTGAATGAACTCCATCTGCTTAGAGTTCTGCAGATCCATCTGTGAACCAAGCCATACCATCATCATACCATCTTTGAACTGGGGACCCCACTTAGCCAAGTAGGGGCCCTGCAGGCTATTCAGCACCCTCTAGCAAAGGAACTATTTGTTCATGAAGTTGGCTCTCTGAGGCATAAGTCAGTCTTGTATATACCATTTCCATATAATGAAGGAGCTTTGTTGAGCCTGTCCAACTTTATTAGTAGGATTAGAGTACCACATGAAGATGGCTGTTTTGACCTTAGAGTCACATACAGCCTATCAGTGGAACAGCATACCAGTCACCTGTGGGATGCCACAGCCTGCAGGGGCCAATGGCAGCACCTCAAAATTTAAACTGCAATAATCATCAGCTTCCAGGCTTCTGAGGCCTTTTTTACTGGCCAGACTAGACTGATAAACAGTAAGAGGATGGTTCTAAGCATGTTTGTCACCAGCAAGACCTAAACCAACCAAGTACAACAGGACCTTGCTTATGCGAAATCAAAACACATGAATTCAGTTATACATGACTGGTAATTGAAAAAATAATGGCAGAGAGACTAAAACTTTTAAAAATGAGTTCTATGATTAATTTTTTATTGTTACTATAGTGTTTATTTGCCTTATTTTTTAAAAAATGTGTGACGGGTATTTTTATATAAGAAATACTTATATAAATATTGGGCATCGCTATTTTGCACAATTTTCAACTTATGTTAAGGCTCTTGGAATGTTATTGGTCACAAAAAATGAGGACCTACTATAATGTCCTTTTCCCGGCCTGGAAGACAGTGCTGCTTTTGTTGAACCATCTGGTGAGGCTACAGCAACTCTTGTGGTAAGTAGGAATGAACACACCCCTGATTATGGCTCAAATTTCAAGTCTCTCATAAGGAGGGAATGTAACCCCTCATACAATGGTGCTGTTAAGAGCTACAGGCTGCAAAAATGTCAATACCTAGAATGTACTTGGTAGTGGGAACCACCACCACTGGTGCCTAAAATTGTCCAAAGGACCCCACCTACAAGCACATGCTCACTTGCCTGCCATGGGTCACTGCCCCCCAGTGACACCAATATGCTCTTGCCCATCTTGGAGCTTGGAATTACTTTCACTTAGCCACCTGTATCTAAAAGCCCCACAAATGTCTGGGAAGAACCACCCTTCTCCCTTTCCACCCATACAAGAGCATAGGGCTACTGATTCCCTCAGGAATGCAATTCAGCCAGCTTTTCCACAGCTTCTTTAATGGGTCCCACCACATGGAAGGTCTGTTCTGGGTGATAGTCATGTTCACATGCCAAAATCTTTTGATAGACTCCTTCAGGGGTACCAGCTTCCCCATATAAAAAGAAGACCTCAGCAACCTGGAATGGCCAAGAGAAGAAACACAAATTGTTTCAAAACGATGAGACCACACAAAATTTGTCCCTTTGATTCTAGCTTATTTCACTTAACATGATATCTTCAAGGTCCATCCATGTTGTTTCTTTTATCAGAACTTCATTTGTTTTAGAGCTGAATAAAATTCCATTGTATATATACACCTTTTTGCTTATCCATCAGTTGACAGACACTTGGGTTACTTCTATCATTTGGCAAATGTGAATGCCACTAACATTGGTGTGCAAATAATCTGTTCGATTCCCTACTTTCAATTCTTTTGGGTATAAACCTAGAAGTGAGATTGCTGGGTAATATGGTAATTCTATATTTAGCTTTCTGAGCAACTACCAAATGGTCTTCCATGGTGGCTACACCATTTTACATGCCAACCAACATTGAATGAGTATTCCTGTTTTACCACATCCATTCCAACTCTTCTAATTTTGGATTTATCAATAGTAGCCATTATACTGGGTGTAAAATGGTACCTCATTGTTGTTTTGATTGCAATTCCCTTATGCCTATTCAAGTATTTTCTTCATTTTTTAATTATTTTTTTAATTTATTTTTTATATATCTATATTTTTTTAGGATACATTGATTACATAA
>PVKH010014126.1:0-16598 GCA_004027955.1 Chaetophractus vellerosus
AAATGCAAATCAAAGCTACAATGAGGTATCATTTCACACCTATTAGAATGGCTACTATTAAAAAGACAGAGAACTACAAGTTTTGGAAAGGATGTGGAGAAATAGGAACACTTCCTCACTGTTTGTGGGAATCTAGAAAGTTACAGCCACTGTGGAGGACTGTTTGGCAGTTCCTAAGGAAGTTGAATATAGATTTTCCATGTCACCTAGCAATACCACTACTGGGTATATACCCAGAAGAACTGAGAGCAGTGACATGAACAAACATCTGCACACTGATGTTCATAGCATCATTATTCACAATTTCCAAAAGTTGGAAACAACCGTAGTGCCCAAAAACCAATGAATGGAAAAAAAAACCTGTGGTATTTTCACACAATGGAATATTATGCAGCTGTTAAGAACAAATGAAGTTGTAAAGCATATGATAACATGGATAAACCTGAGGGCGTTATGTTGAGTGAAGCAAGTCAGACACAAAAGGACATATACTATATGCACTGGGCTATCCAGCCGGCCCAGGACACATACTATATGAATGCACTACTATGAACTAACTATATTGTCTAATCTCATGGAGTTAATAACTTGAATATGGGTTACCAGAAAATAGAATGTTAGACAATAGGAAGCTAAGGGTTAACTTGAGTAGAATTGGTAAAAAGGATGTGTGTTACTATTTGAAAATGAATAGAAAAGGTGAAAGCCTAATAAAATGTTTGTAACTGGCAGTACTATTGTGTGGGTATGAAAGTAGTTTAAAGGGAAAGTTTAAGGTCATCTATATTACTAAAAGGAAAGCTAAAACATGTAACATCGGACTGAATAACATAGTAACTCATGTGAAATAGGAATATAGGTAAAATTGCATATATAAGACCATTTTTCTTTGAAACTAAACAAATGTATGTTAATACTACAAGATGTTAATATCAGACAAAAAAAAAGCATTGTGCTAAGTGGAAGAAACCAAACACCAAGTACTATATACTGTATATTCCATTTATATAAAATGTATGTAAATCAAATTATAAAGATGAAATTTGTTCAGTGGTTATGTAGGGCTGGAGATAGACTGCTAAGGGGTTTGGAGGTTTTCTTTTTAGAGTAATGAAATTGTTGTAGGAGTGAGAAAACAATTGAACAAGAAAATAGGTTTATTTCCTGACAGTGGACATGAAATATAAAGATATAATGTGGGTCAAAACCAAAGAGGGGAAATGGAAGTATATGGAGCAGAGAATGTGTGAGCTATTGAAGCTTAGTTAGTATATTTTTAAATTAATAGGTTTGTGAGATACAAATGCCAGGGTAACCACAAAGAAACTATGTAAAATACATACTGAAACAGAAATGAGAGAGGGGTCAGTAAAATACATCACAAAAGATCAACTATACAGAAAAGGAGATTGCCATAAAGGAAAAGTGAGACAAAAAAGATAAGACCTGAGTGCCTCCTTGTTGCTCAAATGTGGTCTCTCTCTAAGCCAAACTCAGCATATAAATGCATTACCTTCCCCCCAGCATGGGGCATGACTCCTGGGGATGATCCTCCCTGGCACTAAGGGATTACTACCAAGCATCGGCTGGTGATACAACTGAAAAAAGACCCTGAATAAAAGGGGGAAAAGGTAAAAACAAATGAGTGTATATGGCTAAGAGACTTCAAAGTGAGTCAGGAGGTCATCAGAGAGGTAACGCTTATGCATGTCTCAGCAGGATCTCATAGATGTCCGAGGTAGATACTATCCCAAATAGTGGGGATCCTGAGGGCTCTGGAGACACCCATGACCTATAGTCATGGCAGATAGCTCCAGAGTTTGGTGCCTTGCCAGTGGGCCCTACTTTGGAATTTGTGCTCCCAAGTGTGACAGAGTTGGACTCAGATGTGACTTCTCTACACATGCTTCTTCTGTCCCTTTTATTTGAACCTATAGTTGGTGAGGGAGTTGGTTGGTATACATCCAAGAGACCGTAATCTCTGGGCTGTCCATGTGTCAGCTGGGCCCTGAAATTCAACGGAGTTGCAATACCTACTCTCCAGTTCATTGGACTGACCCAGGAAAACTAACAAGGATATGATGATGGACAACAACCAGCCTAAGGAACAGAGCGAGTCTATAACTGCAAGCAAGAGAGACCTATCCATCTGCCCCATGGGATCAAAGCCCTCTCTCAATTAGAGGTGGAGTGGGCAACACCATCCCAGAATCCTCAGGGTGGTGAAATGAACTATGGACTAAAGTAGACTTACTAGTATTCTACTATAGACTTATTGTGATTCTAGCAATGGAAGAAACTATATCATTCATGTGGAAGCAGTGACCCCTAGAGTTTCTGAGGGCAGGGAAAGGGAAATACAGGTGAAATGTGGGGGCATTTTGGGTCATTGGGAATTTTCCTGAATGACATTACAATGACAGATACAGGCCATTACATATCTTACCATAACCTACAAAATTGTGTATAAGAGAGTGTAAACTACAATGTAAACTTTAATCTATGCTTAATGACAATGCTCCAAAATATGTTCATCAATTGCAATGAATGTACGACACTAATGAAGGATGTTGTTCATGTGAGAAAATGTGGGAGGTGTGGGGAGCAGATGATATGGGAATCTCCTATATTCTTTATGTAACATTTATGTAATCTGAGTATCTTTAAAAAAATAAAAAGTTATTTAGAGCATGAAAAAAAAAGACCCACCCAGGACCATGCCTTAACTGAAGTAACCTATTCAAAAGGGTCTACCTGCTATGGATTTATTCCCACAGGAATGGATTCGCTTTAAGAACATAATTTTCTGGGGTCCATCCAGCTTCAAACTGTCACAGGAACCTATATGTCATGAAAAAAGAAAGTAAAAATTTTTAGCATGTGTATTGTGTCACACATGGAATAATAGTTTTGAATTCTCTACCCACCTTTAGAAGTAGATATTAATCCTATTTTGCAGATAAACTAAGGCACAAATAAAGTAAGTAATTTTTTCAAAGTTATTCAGTCAATAAGTGATGGAGTAGAGATCTGAACCCTGGCTTCTTAAATCCAGAACCTGTACTCAGGTCTATTTGGCATCAGTTTTGATGAAGTGTAGGTACAGAAAACACACTGAATCTTTCTGTCCCTCCATGACACTTTAAAGTACTTTTCTGTCCCTATTTCCTTGTGTGTTCTTTAGCAGAAAAACATTGAGCTGATGGATTTGCTTTGAAAAAACTAATCACTTCTTTTATTTAAAAAAAATATTATTTTAATTTAAGAGGTAAAGGAGGGGGAGGACAAGGGAAAAATATGATTTTATGAAAGACCTCCGGGTTCCTGGATTTCAAATGTAAGTGAAATTAAAAAAAAAACTCAGACAGTTTCTATTCGTTATATAATGCTCTATAATCCTTTCAAGATATCCCCTTCCCTACCAAAATCTTTTTTTTTTCATTGTGGGGTATAATCATCATAATTTGCAGTTGGGGAACAGCTTTCACGTGAGCAGCAAAGTATTACTCTCTTTGCAAAAGATATCTCTTTTTAGCAACATTTTGAACTAAGCAATTGGCAGCAGTGTTAACTGTACAGGAAGCAGGATGGCATTTCTATCTTTGTCCTGCTGCAAACATATTTTACCAATAGCCTACAGATGGCTGTCACTGAAGGGTTAGGTCTGGGCTCAATAAAATTAGTTCCTCAGTCTGATCTGAATGAGCAATAAAAGAAAGGCACAGAAAATACTTAAGCCTAGAAAAAGAATAAAACATAAGGAGTGTTTACAATGTGCCATATACTTTTCCATTCACATGCTATATATATCATCTAATTTGATTTCTATAAAGCCTTATGTGGAAGAGATATTATTATCCCCATTTTAGAGATGTGGAAGCAGAAAGTTAAGAAGTTTTCCCAAGATCACATAGTAAATAGCAGAAGTAGGAGTGAAACCCAAGCAGTTTTGCTTATGAAAGTGGGCTCTTATCCTTTATATTATATAGACTTCCTGAATATTGTTTTCTATTAGAACATTGCTTCTAATATTTCCCTGCATTTAATTAACAACAGTTTTTGAATGTTGATCTTGTGCTAGACACTACTGCAGATACTGGGAATCCAGGGTAAATTCATGGTTATCTATATCTTGAAGGAATTCAGAACATTTCATTTAATATACTGAAATTTGTCCTTTTCCCCATCACATTGCAACTAAACTATAACTTATAGTTGATGGTGAATATTTATTCAATGAATAAATGCATAAATGAATATATGAAAGAATAAACAAACAAACCAAGGAGCAATGGGCATATAAACATATGCCGCTTGCACATATGCCAATAAACGTTTTCAGCACAGACTTTTATTTGTGGCCTCCTCCCCAAATCTATTTCTCTCCTCTTATTAAAGCAACCCCTGATATTACCTGGGTTTGCGGCAATCATAAATTCAAATTACACTTCCTACTCTCCTGTGTGAGGTATTGTATTAGTGGATGCTGATGCAAAATATGAGAAATTTGCTGGTTTTTATAAAGGGTATTTATTTGGGGTAGAAGCTTACAGTTACTGGGCCATAAAGCATAAGTATCTTCCCTCACCAAAGTCTGTTCCTACGTGTTGGAGTAAGGCAGCTGCCTACATTTGCCAGGGTTCAGGCTTCTTGGGATCCTCTCTTCTCAGGGCTCTGTTTCTCTCCGTACTTAATGCCTCTCGTTTCCTCCACAAGGTCACTGTAGACTATGAGGCTCTCTAGGCTTTGCCTCTCTCCACAAGGCCAGCTGTGGTCTCTCAGGCAAATGGCTCGTCTCTCTCCCGGGACCTTCTCTCCTTCCCCACCAGAACTCCAACATCAAAACTGCTCCAACTCTGTTCTTTGCCATGCCTTTTACCAAGGGGCAGGGGCTCAATGCCCTACTGACATGGCCTAATCAAAGCCCTAATCATAACTTAATCATGCCCAGATTAGCAGACCAGTTTACAAGCATAATCCAATATCTATTTTTGGAATTCATAATTACATCAAACTGCCAAACTGCTACAGGTATGGTCATGCAACTTCGTTCACTTAAATTGATACAAAGTGTAAGTTTTATGTTCAACTTCTAAGAACCTGTCCTTGTATAGAGGAAGACCATCATTTTTTATGCTTTCCTCCTTAATGCTTCTTGGAATGAAGATATGTTGGCTGAAACTCAAGAGACCATCCTGGACATGCACTTTCAGGCTGGGCGGGGCCAATCCATTGTTTGTGCTGAGAGCCTACAGGAAGCTAAAGATAACTTGCCTTCTCTAACACCCTTGATACTGTGGTGGCTGGTTGCTGAGGAGGCAGAGGGAGGGTGTGGCTGGCCAAGGGTAGAGAACAGCCTCAGAAGTTTGTTTGTGAGGCTTAAACTTCCCTAAGGATATTGCTTCTGTAACACCCACCCACTGAGGCTTTACTCTGAGTGCTTTCTCCCTAGCACCAGGGGTCTGAACTGAGAAGTCTGCCAAAGAGCACCACCTGTTGCTGAGACCAGAAAAGTGGCACAAAAAAGAAAAAATAATAATAAAGCGGCAAGCAGGTGCCTTTACTGCCACCCTCTCCAAGGCCCTTGGAAAGTGGCCTGCCCCCCATAACTGTGTCCTTAGCCCTGGTTTGAGCAGTTAAAAAAGGGCAATCCTAAATATCTAGAACAAGATGAACCAAGAGTCAAAGAATAGTGTTAGCACACAGCTACTTAACAGTAAATTCCTAGGCAAGAGAGAGAAAGAACATCAGAGTAAATTCAACATCAAATTCAGAAGCCTAATACCATTACTAGGTATATACCCAGAAGAAATGAGATTAATGATATGAATAGACATCTGCAAACCGATGTTCTTAGTGGTGTTATTCACAATTGCCAAAAGATGGAAACAACCCAGGTATCCATCAACTGATGAATTGGTGGATAAATTGTGGTGTGTACACACGATGGAAGATTATGCAGTGGTAAGAAGAAATGAAGTCATGAAGCATATGACAACATGGTTGAAACTAGTGGACATTATGTTGAGTGAAGCAAGCCAGACAAAAGGACAACTACTGTATGAGTATGCTATTATGAACTAAATATATTGTGTAAACTCATGGAGTTAATAATTAGAATATAGGTCACCAGAAAGTAGAATGAGGATAGAAAATGGAAAGCTCAGGGTTAATCTATGCAGAATTGGTAAAAATGGTTGTTTGTAAATCTTTGGAAATGAATAGAAATGATAAAAATACATCATAATGTTTGCACCTAGCAGAGCTATTATATGGGTATGACAGTGGTTGAAAGAAAGTCTAAGGTCATGTATATTACTAGAAGGAAAGTAAAAAAATATAGCATGAACTGTATAAGATAGTAAAATCTCATGTAAAACATGAATATGGGTAATATTGCATATATAAGATTGTTTTTACAAAATGTAAATACAAATATACAAATTTAAAAGAGATAATAACAGAAAGAGAAAAGAATAGAAAAATAGAGCACAGAGGAGATGAATGATAACATGAAATGCACCAACATGTATGTTAGGTGAGTCCAAGAAGAAGATGAGAAGGGAAAAGGAACAGAAAGAGTATTTGAGGAAATAATGGCTGAAAATTACCCAACTCTCTTGAAAGACATGAATATACATGTCCAAGATGCATAGGGTACTCCAATTAGAATAAATCCAAATAGCCCAACTCCAAGACACAAAATATGCAGAATGCCGAAGACAAAGAGAAAATTCTGAAAGCAGCAAGGGAAAAGTGAAACACATACAAGGGATGTCCAATAAGACTTATGTGGGTTTCTCTTCAGAAATCATGGAGGTGAGAAGGCAGTAGTGTGATATAATTATGGTACTGAAAGAGAAAAACTTCCAGCCAAGAATTCTTTATCTGACAAAACTGTCCTTCAAATATGATAGTGAGTTTAAAATATTCACAGATAAACAGAAACTAAGAGAGTTTGAAACAAGAATCCAGCTGTGCAGGAAACACTAAGGGGAGTTCTGCAGCCAGAAAAGAAAAGAGAGAAAGAAAGTCTTGGAAAGGAGTAGAGAAGTAAAGATTATCAAAAAGCATAACCAAAAAGATAAAAAAGATGGACAAAAATAAGATATGACATATGAAAGCAAAAGAATAAACTGGCTGAAGAAATAATGCCTTTAGAGTAATAACATTAAATATGAATGTATTATACTCCCCAATCGAAAGATATAGGCTAGCAGAATGGATTAAAAAATAATAATAAAGCCAAACATGAGCCATCCATATGCTTCTTCCAAGAGACTTACCTTAGACCCAGGGATACAAACCAGCTGAAAGTGAAAGGTTGGAAAAGATTCTCCACGCAAAGTGTGACCAAAAAAGAACAGGGGTAGCTATACTAATATTGAAGGAAAAAAAACAACATGATCATCTCAATCAATGCAGAGAAGGCATTCCAAAAAATCCAGCATCCTTTCTTGATTGAAAAAAAAAACACTTTGAAAGTTAGGAATAGAAAGAAAATTCCTCAATATGATAAAAGGCATATATGAAAAACCCACAGCCAACACTGTACTCAATGGGTAAAGTTTGAAAGCTTTCCCTCTAAGATGGAACAAGACAAGTATGCCCACTGTCACCACTGTTATTCAACATTGTGCTATAAATTCTAGCTAGAGCAATTAAGCAAGAAAAAATAAAATAAAAGGCATCCAAATTGGAAAAGAGGAAATAAAACTCTCACTATTTGCAGATGACATGATCCTATATTTAGAAAGTCTTAAAATATCTACAGCAAAGCTATTAGAGCTAATAAATGAGTTCAGCAAACTGGCAAGATATAATAACAACATGCAAAATCAGTAACATTTCTATACATTTATAATGAGGAAGCTGAGGGAAAAAATCAAGAAAAAAAATACCATTTACAATAGCAAAAAAAGACTCATATATCTAGGAATTAATTAACCAGGGATATAAAGGATCTATATTCAGAAAACTATAAAATACTGCTAAAAGAAATCAAAGAACATCTAAACAAATGGAAGTACTTTCCATGTCCATGGATTGGAAGACTAAACATCATGAACATGTTAATTCTACCCAAATTGTTATATAAATTCAATGTAATACCAATCAAAATTCCCAATAGCCTACTTTACAGAAGCAGAAAAGTCAATTATCAAATTTATTTGGAAGGGACAGGGATCCCAAATAGCCAAAAATATCCTATAAAAGGAAGAGCAAAGTTGGAGGACTCTTGTTCCCTGAACTTGAAGTGTATTATAAAGCTACAGTGGTCAAAACAGCATGGTATTGGCAAAAAGATAGACACAATGATCAATGGAATTGAATTGGGAACTCAGAAATAGACCCTCACATCTATAGTCAACTGATTTTCAATAAGCTTACCATGTCTACTTTTCTGGGACAAAATAATCTCTTCATAAATTGTGCTGGGAGAACTGTATATCCTTAATCAAAAGAATTAAATAGGACCCCTATCTCACTCCCTATAAAAGAATCAACTCAAAAAGGATCAAAGACATAAACATAAAAGTCAGAACCATAAAACTAGAGGATAACATAGGGGAACATCTAAAGACCTGGTAATAGGTGGGGATCTCTTAAACCTTATACCCAAAGCACAAGAAACAAAAGAAAATTAGATAAATGGACCTCCTCAAAAGTAAACACTTCTGCACCTCAAAGGACTTCATGAAGAGGGTAAAAGCCTACTCAATGGGAGAAAATATTTGGAAATGACACATCTGACAAGGGTCTAATATCCATGATATATAAAGAGATCCTGCAACTCAACACTATAAAGACAAACGACTCAATTGAAAAATGGGCAAAAGACCTGAATAGATATTTTTCTAAAGAAGAAATATAAATGATGAAAAAACACATGAAAAATTGTTCAACATCACTAGTTATTAGGGAAATGTAAATCAAAGCTACAATGAGATATCATTTCACACCTACTGGAATGGCCACTACTTACAAAACAGAAAATTACAAGTGTTGGAGAGGATGTGGGGAGATAAGAACGCTTATTCACTGCTGATGGGAATGTAGAATGGTACAGCCACAGTGGAGGTCTGTTTGGCAGTTCCTAAGAAAGTTAGATATAGATCTACCATGTGGTCCAGCAATATCATTCCTAGGTATATATCCAGAACAACTGAGAGCAGTGACAAGAACAGGTATCCTCATACCAATGTTCATAGCGACATTATTCACAGTTGCCAAAAAATGGAAACAACCCAGGTGTCCATCAACTGAAGAATGGATAAACAAACTATGATACTTCTTACTCAGCTGTAAGAAGAAATGAAGTTGTGAAGCATATGACAACATGGATGAACTTGGAGGAGGTTATGTTGAGTGAAGCAGCCAGGCACAAAAGGACAAATATTATATGATTTCACTATTATGAACTAAATATAATGAGTAAACTCATGGAATTATAGCTAGAATCCAAGTCACCAGAGAAAAGAATGTGGTTAGAGAATGGAAAGCTGAGGTTTAATCTCCGCAGAATTGGTAAAATGTTGTTTGGAAATGTTTGGAAATGAATAGAAATGGCTAAAGGAATAGAAATGGTGAAAGCACATCATGGGATTTTTAATTAGTAGCATTAAAATATAGTTATAAGGGTGGTTTATTTTTTTGTTGATTTTCTTTTTTTTTCCTTTTGGAGTAATGAAAATGCAATAATATGGATTGAAGTGATGAATACACAACTTGGTCATTATATGAAATGCTACTGATGGTACATGATAGATAAATTATATGGTTTAAGAACAAAATAAATAATAGGGTGAGTTGGGCGAAAAATACACCAGTGTAAGATAAGGACTATAGTTTGTAGTTATACTTCATTGATGCTCTTTCATAATTTGTTACAAATGCTTCCCAGAAATGTAAGGTATTTGTGATGGGGTGATGTATGGGATGTTATGCATGTTTGTTTTGTAAGTCCACAACTTTTACTATACACTTTTTGTTTATGTATTTTCATCTATGAATGATATACTTCAAAATTATTTTTGAAAAAAATTATTTCTGAATAAAAAAATAATGGCAGGACAGCACTCTGTAAGGAAACATATCTTCATGGCTGTGAAGTTCTCTAATCTCCTTTATGTGAGAGAGAAATAAGCTTCTATCTCCTCGAAGTCACTGTTAGTATTTTTTTTTTTGTCACAAGCAGTTGATCCTAATTTAATTTAATTTAATTTAAGAACTGACTGAGGATTAGGAAAGATTCCCAAGAGCAAGGGGCAAAAAACTTGAAGAATGAGTAGGAGTTTACTAGCATCCAAAATGAGGAAATTTGTCCAGGAACCAAAATCATATTTCTAGGATTTGGTGACTCAATTTCTTTCCAGGCCACTCCACATTGTTGATTTTAGATGCATGACATGCATTGATTATTTGTTCATTAATTATTTATTGAGCACCCAATAAAGAAGACAGATTCTGTGCTGAACATTAGCTCACTCTCCTTTACAAACCTGGGCCACTCTACTATAGTTGCATTTTATAAGTATGTAATATATTGGAGAGTGATTTGACACACTATGCCCTCTCTTACTTCCATGCTGTAACAGCTGCCAGGGGTACTTTCTCCCACTTGCAAGCTTTCCCAAAACTCTTTGCATCCCGTTCCTCTTTCTCTTATACCCCACCCCCTTCCTTCTCTTCCTGGATAACTCAGATGGGACTGAGAAAGGTAGTGTCCATGCCAGGCCAAAGCTTGCTGTGTGGTTCAGAGCATCATGTTACGTAGAGAAGGGCACACAGAATGTGCCAGAAAGTCAGGAGGCAAAGGACTGAAAAAGAATGGGACACTTCAAAAGGTCACAGAAACCTGACCAAAGGGACTCCCACAGGCTAACTTGGGGAAAATTTGAGACCCTAATTAGGTAAGGATTGTAACAAATTATAATCCATTGAATGAAACATGAATCCACAATCATTTCAATGAATGGATTGATTTTTTTTTTTTGAGGATTGGATTATGTGCATAGTTTCAAAGTAACTCCCCAGAAAATTAATTGAAAAGGAAAACTAGGCATCTTTCAAAGGATAAGCCTGGCAGATACTACCTTTACCAAGTGATCCAAGTAAACATCAACCAGTAATGTGACAAGTAGAAACTGGTCACCGAGTAATGAGATGCAGTGAGAAGAATGCAGCACTGTAGTCGTCCTGCCATGGATGCCTGCCCTGGATCTAATCTTAAGAAAATGTCAGATAATTCCAAATTGAAGAACATTCTCCAAAGTAACTGGCTCATAATCTTCAAAACTACCAAGGCCGTAATAGGACAGGATAAGACTGGCAAAGTTTTTCAAGTTAAAAGAAAAAAAGAAGTGTGGGAACTAAAAGAGCTACATGATTTGGACTGTTTCTCTTCACTATAAAGAACATCTTTGCCTATTGCAAACCTTGAACGGAGTCTGAGGATTCAATCACACTAATATATCAATGTTAATTTCCTGATTTAGATGATTATGCTGTTGAGATATATGTGTAGGAAATGTCCATATTTCTAGGAAATACACACTAAGGAATCTGAGGGTGATGGAGCATCATGGTAACAACCTCCCTAGAAGCTCAGAAAAAAAGAAAAACCAAGTCTACAAAGTGTACTGACAACTTTTCTGTAAGTGTGAGATTATTTTAAAATAAATGAAATGCATGGAAGGAAAACTGAAGTGGTTGCAGGTATCCCCCTGCCTAACGTATCCCCACCACTCATGCTCCCCATCCCCCTGCCTCAGTTCTCTGCATGAGAATAAAACAGTGCTAAAGAGTTCACGCTCTAAATGGAGGCCGATCTGGGTTTTAATCTCAGCTCTGCTGCATATCTTATTTTCTATGTGGCTCTGGGAGACCTATTTACCTCCCTGTACTCAATAATCTCCTCGGTAAATGAGAGAAAACAGTATTTTATCTTTCAGAGTTAGTGTAAGAATTGAAAGCAGAAAACCAGGTTTCTTCCAGTGGAGAAGACTGACAAGAGATTCTCAATGTGGCTGACGCAGTGGGCACTGAGTATGTGTTAGTTGCTTTAATTGACCTCTCACGTCCCCAGAAGTACCGCAGTAGCTGCAGCCACCACACAGTTGTTTCCCCAGCCATGGTCAGGATGGCCCCCTTCAGAGAGGCAATGTCACTCAGCCTCCTCTGATGTGATTTCTTTTCTCTAATTCAAGCTTTGAGATTTCAGAGTCCCTGGTAGAAGATCGGCAGGCCAGCCAGAAACAAGAGTGCCTTTTTCAGCTCTAATTTCTTTTGATTCTTGCAACCTACCCGGGCAGAATCATTATGTCCATTTTACAGGAGAGAAAGAAGTGAAAGCTTGTCCAGTTCCTAAAGCATACAAATGGCACTGACTTGATACAACCCTTCTGGTTCAATTTGTATATTCTTTTCCATCACATTATGCATCCCATTTAACAGTGATTTCTAATCACTGTCAGTATGACATTGATATTATTGCATGCATTAAAAAGAGAGCAAAATCTTGAGCATGTGTGAGAAAGAGAGATGTGAAATTGTGCAGGATTCTCTAAGGAAATACATCTATCTATTCCACTTTTGATAATGGAGGAGTTCAGAAGTTGAACACTGCAGATTATAGGGGTCCAAGTACATCTGAGAACTAAATATAAAACTAGAAATTGATACCTTATATCCTGCCATCTTAGAAAGCTGTTGGGTGATTGTAAAAACAGGGGCTTGGAGATTTTATGGAAGGAGAAGTCTGGTGAGCCATCACTGTGGTACTATGGAAACACCAAATACCAGTGCCTGAAAAATTACTTTCCCAGAACTAGCTAATAAGAGGCATGACTAGGTGAATCTACTTTATAGGTTACATTTTGAGCAAATGGCTGGTGTCTGTAAGAGGAACTATTGCCTTGAAATCATTGTGTTCAAAATTAGCAGATAATTTTCAAATAGTATTCTTTATTCAATGTAAATCAGGCCCACATTCACACAGAACATGATACCTTTTGAAAATAAGGAAATATATCTTGTTCTAAGATAATAATAGATCACTTTTAGCATTGTTTGAAAAGAATACTAAATTTATACCATCATTTTGAAAATATGCAACAAGTTAAATATATGCATTCTTAATTATACATATATGTCTGATTTAGATTTGTGGACACTTTAATAGTGTATTGGGTAAAATATAATTTTTATTTATTAAGACAGAACTTTCTGCACATATTTATTTGCAAGTCGAAAGACTTTCCATCCCTTCACAATCATGGAGAAAAGTTAAGATTTGAAAAACTCATCCTGTAATTCCTTGGTCCTCTTTAATGTCTTAGATGTATACACTGGAAAGCCCTGCAGCAAAAGAAGAGACATTCAAGCCGAGAGACTGAGAACTCAGTTCTTCATCATCATGTTGATAGCCAGTGTAAAAGGATGCTAACAGGGTTTTCCTTGTTATCTCAGAATATGTGTAGAGCCTAAATCTCAAAGCATTGAATAACATGTACCCAAAATTGTTAGCAGGGTCATTAGGCCATCAATGCAGGACCCCTAAGAAATGACTTAACCTGTCCATGTGCTCCAACCCAAAACCAGACTTCAGATTATAGGTGAGAAGAGCACAGAGAACCACTGACATACATCAGAGAAGTCTTTGCAGAGTTTTAGTTCTAAGAGTAAGTTCTGTGTTCTGTGTTTCTAGATACATCCAATCAAAGCTGCCCATAGAAGGATGAGAGTTGAGCTTCAGGAATTTCCAGGACTTCTCTGTACAGCTCCTGCCTGAGAGGGAGCTACATATACCGCCTGTGATTAGCATGACAAGAATGAATGTGTCTTGTTATGAGGCAGGTGGACACCACAGAAGGGCACAGGCTGGAGCTGTCTCAATCATTCCACCCAAGAGAAGTGTTGGAGCAATAGCTGACATGAAGTTTTGAGTGACCAGCCCACATCTGGAGACAGTGGAGTGATAGAGGCCCCCAAGGGAGGAGAGGACTAGCTTTGGGGCATATAGCAGCACATTTAACAACCAAAAGACACTATAAAGAGCACCTTTGAGTACGATGATCTCGCTGCCTTTTTCCCTCCCATCCATTCCTTTGCCCTAACCCTGCCTGAGCTAGAGTGGTAAATTAAGTAAGAAAGAAGGAGCAGAAAGATAGAAGAGAAGAGTGGAAGAGGACTCTACCTATGCAGTGTTGGCCCCAAAAAAACAGTAGTAAAAAAGAATAAGTGCATTTCTTTTTTGTACCCCCACAATATTCATTCCTTTCATTGTTTCCTCACCATTTATTAAGTGCTTTTTCTATTCCCCACGGTTTGCTAAGTGCTTTCCTAATAATAGCAGAGAGACTGGCACCTGTGATGTTTTCAGTGAAATTTAGCCAAGTACATTGCATGCATTTCTTCCTTTAAATCTCACAACATATTTAGGTATATCAATCATTACCCCCGTCTATAGAATAGAAAAGAGAGCCACAGAGAAATTAGGTAAATTTTCCAATATCACACAGGAAGTAATCCAGCTGGAATTCTAATACAGTCAGTGCTGAGTCTGTATTCCTATATATACTATCTCATTTATCATTGTGTATCTATATAACTGTGTGATAATCTCTCCATATACATACCTATATCTCCAACTACTTTCATCTAACATTTCCAGATGAACATATCTAATTTGAAGACATGTAAGGTACAAACATATAAGGGGATACTGAAAAATTAAGAAACAAAATGAGAGGGCTAGAAAATGAGCCTCATTTTTCCTGGACTTTACAAATAACCCCGTGATGACAGATTTCTCATTAATGCCATGTCTTTGTAGCTCTACTCTTCTTGTAGTTGGTATGAATATGTGTAAAAGTATTTAAGAATAAAATACAGATAGTCATATATACATAAACGTATGACTGTATACATCTCTAAACATATGGTGATATAATATATATATGCATATATTTATACATAAGAGCTTGCTATTTTGTAAAGTGACTAAATTCTTCTCACAGTGTGGAATTTGCTCTTTTTGGTGAATCTTGTTGCTTTTTCTGCAAGGGAATTAAAGAACAACTCCAGTTATTATAAAGGAAGCCCATTAACTAACATTTATTGAGTATATTCTATGTGTCAGGCCCTTTGAACATTTATTTGATTCCATTCTCCTTGCAAACCTTAAAGGATCAGCACTTTACAGATAAGAAAACTGATTCCTGGAGAAGCTAAGCTAGAAATGTCTGTATCAGGGAACTTGACTGATATTTCTAGTTTTTCCCATGAAATCCAAATTCGTGAGATTAAGGAAGTTGGTTCCTAACAGTGTCTCCAATGAAACTGTCCTGTGCCCTCTCTAGTGAAGAGAGCAGAACAGTCAGATTCCAGAAATAAAAGAGAGCACTATGCTTCTTCAACTTGAGTAAGTATTAAAATAAATCAAAGAGATTTTTACCAAACTCTGTGGCCTAGATCCAGAGATTTTGAGTTAATTGGTCTGGGGTTGGGCCTAAGATTCAGAATATTTTTAAAGCTCTCTAGATGTTTTCAGTGGGTACCCAAGGAGCAGGAGCTGACAGTGGTCTCTCAGATATGATGTAATGGAGCCAGGCAGATCCCAAAGACCAAAATGATTTTCCTAAGGAAGGAATCTCAGTTAAAAGTTGCCATTGAATGGCCTCTTCAACAAGTGGTGCATGGAGAACTGGATATCGTTATGTAAAAGAATGAGAGAGGAATACCATCTCACACCCTATATGAATATCAACTCAAGATGGATCAAAGATCTAAATATAAGAGCCAAGACCATAAAAACCTTGGAGGATAATGTAGGAAAGCATCTACAGGACCTTGTAATAGGAAATGGTTTCATGGACTTCACATCCAAAGCATGAGCAGCAAAAGAAAATATAGATAAATGGGATCTCCTCAAAATTAAAAACTTTTGCACCTCAAAGGACGTTATCAAGAAAATAAAAAGCCAGCCTACCCAATGGGAGAAAATATTTGGCCACCATATATCTCATAGGAGCCTAATATCCTGCATATACAAAGAGATCCTATACCTCGAAAATAAAAAGACTAACAACTCATTTTAAAAATGGGTAAGTGACCTGAAAAGACAGTTCTCCAAGGAAGAAATACAAATGGCTAAAAAGCACATGAAGAAATGCTCGACATCTCTAGCTATTAGAGAAACACAAATCAAAACTACAATGAGATACCATCTTACACCCATTAGAATGGCGGCAGGGGTTGTCGTGGGTGATGCTGCAACGGAGGATGTAGGCCATTTGGAATCGTCGTGTATCATTCAGAACTGTATGGGAGAGAGGGTTGTCTACAACCTGAACTGTGATCTATGCTTGATGGCTGTTTTGGCCAGCCACAGTGTGTGCCTTTTGAAATATACCAAAGATTGGTCGGTCTTTATAAAGGGTATTTATTTGGGGTAGAAGCTTACAGTTACCAGGCCACAAAGCATAAATTTCTTCCCATACCAGAGTCCACGTGTTGGAGTAAGATGGCTGCCGACGTCTCCAGGGTTCAGGATTCCGGGTTCCTCTGTTCCTGGGGCTGCGTTTCTCTCCGGGCTT